>JAVLVB010000668.1:45223-82660 GCA_032876305.1 Orestias chungarensis
CCATCCATCCATCCATCCATCCACCCACTCCTAGCCAGTTGCTCAGCATCTCTTTAAGGCTGATTTATCAGCTCTGGGTGGGTTTGGGTCCAGTGAACACATTTTTGTTCTCGATAATCCGTAACATTCAGAAACACTTTTAAACTAAAGAAAACAAATGCAAAAAAAAAAAAAAAATTCATAGTCATTGTTGGATTTCATGTTTAAAAAGTTAAATGAACTCAAATTGAATCAATGTCTTGTTTTTCCAGTATGAAGGAGAGTTTTTCCCTTATTTAGATCCAAACCCAGTGGATGTTGACTCAGAGATTCTGTGAGTGGTGCTGAATATAAACCAGCTTGACTTTCGGCCTGACTCGTGTTTGATTGTGGAAGTTGATGTGAATCTGTGGCCAAGGCGATAATTGACTCTTACGATGAATATGGTTTAACAAAATTACGTACAGTAGAGCTTTACCAGAACATCCTGTTGAAAAGAGGCTTCACAGTTATGTGTGCTCGACAACTTAAAAGAATATCAGCAATGTCTGTAGAATACAATTAAGGTTTGAAAGAATCGCTGTACAATAGGAGATAACAGCATTAGCAATGGTGGCAGAGCTAACGTTAGCCAAATTTACAGCTAACGTATATGTAGTTATGTATATGGTTTCTGTTTAATACTATAAAAGCTGCTTTATGGATGATTAAACGTGGTGTAGAGTGGTTTATGCTGGTTAAAGCTTGTTATCTATATATTTTCATAAATTAGAGTAGAACAACGCGTTACAATATTCCTGCTTTAAACACTTGAAACAATTTGTAATCTCTAACATTTTCTCTATTTCTGTGTTTATTAATGAGGATTTAATGAAATGCGCTTAGTCCATGTTATGCGTCGTTCTGCCCCCAGCCTGAACTTGGACATCTGAATGTGGTTCCTGAGAGGAAGTCTAATTCCCTGTGATCAGTCTGGGTTGGCAGTGATGAGTGGCAGATTTCCCTGAATCCCAGCCTTTATTGGTCCAGATTATCCCTTTGCTATGATTCAGTTCATTAAACAAGTTGTCTCCCACCCCCACCCTACCCCACCCCACCCCCTCAATAGGGCGGCACTCACTCTCAAGCAGGTCATCGCCTCAGTAAATGTCACATAGAAATTTAGACGAAAGGACGTAGAGGAAATACTTAGAAGATGATTTCACGGCTCTGCTCTCACGGTTAATTAGTGGGTTATTCAGCTCCCAGTCTAACCTCTCATTTAGCTTTTTTCTCGCGTTATTGCTTTGCCCTGCGTGCACATGCAGACATTATACAGATGCCAAACATTAATGCTCTGGTTTTGGTCTCGCTGCTGTTCATTTTTATCAGTGTGGCGATGATAAAAGCCCCCGCTCTGTCTTCACCGTCATTTTATCCCAGCCACATTAAGCAAGCGCTGCTCTGTCGTTCCCTCTCCACTGAGAGCCCAGCGCCCATGGGTGAATGAACCGTCTCTTTAGGAAACAGTGGAAGCCTTTTGAGTTTCTCCATTGTTGCGACCCCTGGCTGGTGGAGGGCGGTTTTTATTTTTTTACTGTGCCCCAAAACTGATTGCCGGCTAAGAATGTGAGCATTCTCCAACACTTAAACGCCTGGAAGCATGCAGCTATTCACTGCTGCTGCTGGATTATAAAGTGGCCCCAGAGAGATGTCCCTGCCCTCCTGTTTATTTCCCCTACCTCCTTGATTGTCACCGGCCTGATTCATGCTCAACAGCTGAATGATTCAAGCTCTTTGAAGGAAGCGTGGTTCACTGGTTCATCGCTGCTGTAAAGGCGCAGCGTGCGAGAGCTGCAGCTTTCTCAGCGGCTTGCTTTGTGTGCTGGAAGTTTTGCGTGGATGATAATTTCTTAGTGTTTGTGAACCTCCGCTGGGTGAAGTTGCTTCGCAGGTTCTATGTCTTCCGGGCTCAGATGGATAACTATTCCAGTAAATGACTCATCTGCCTGCAAACCTGAAGCGGAGAGCAGCAGAGTGAAAAGGCCGTTTTCTGTGCTGCCAGAAAACAGGCAGCATCAGTGCTCGTCTCTTCCACATGGATAAGCAAACGTAATCAACAGCATAAAGCTTGTCTGTGTAAATTTACTTCAAGCAAACTTGGTTCCCTCTAGGATCGTACATGAAGCCTCTGAAATTACTACCTTTTCTCTTGTGTCTGTCAAAGACTCTAGTCTTCTCTATGATATCTAAACTTGCAGTTAGAAATATTTAAGTATTTGTTGTTTCATATTCAACTTATTTTTATAGTAATATTTCACTCGTCTTTGAAATTTAAAAGAAACGTTCTATTCTTGTACCTGTGCAGAATCATTTACCCACCCAGTTTTGTTTCCAGCTCTGCATGGGAATTATGCCTCATATTTATGAATCTGATCTAATTTAAATTCTTCTTCTTTTAATTTTTTTCTTGCTAAGAATATAATTTGTCAACGAAGGGAATTTCTTTCCTCTTTAAAATACTATTTTATTTGTGGGAATCTATGTTGTCAAATTTGAGATAATAAAGCTCACTCCATAATTTTTTGTTCTTTTGTTATGGTTGTATCACTAATTAGAAAAATCTTCTGTAATTGTTTCCATATTCCTGCCAGGATATCCTGGTTGAACTTCGTTGGGCCTGCATGAGTTTGGATCATTTCTAGGTCATATTGTAGGTC
The DNA here is from genome assembly GCA_032876305.1 of Orestias chungarensis. NCBI lineage: Eukaryota > Metazoa > Chordata > Actinopteri > Cyprinodontiformes > Cyprinodontidae > Orestias > Orestias chungarensis. The sequence goes on from JAVLVB010000668.1 coordinate 47,902, forward strand.
TGTTGGAAACACACTGAGGTTTCTCTTTGATATCCTAACTATGTTGTAAGATGTTCTTGTGCCCTTATTCCTATTTTGAAGTTTAAAAAACATTCTACAATGGCTTTTAAGTATGAGTTTCTCTTTAGGTGCATTTTCACTGTGATTAGTGCATGAGTATTGGGATCAAGGGCGTGGAATTCACTGTTCTCAACTGAGTCACAAAAAGGAATATTAGTTTTGCAGTAAGGTTGTGGTCTTTATTTTCATTTAACCATCTTGATATGGAATCTCCTAGTTGTCAAATACCTTTAATATGAAACATTCAGACAGACGGGGAAGTTGTCAGTTCGCCTTTGAGTTGAAGATTCCCTTGTTGCAAATCTTCTCAGAAACACAGTGTTGGATTTGTTAAGCATCGTTCACTACTGTAATGTAAGTAACTTGGTAAATACTGTAGTAATGATGCACATCTGTAGTCATTGCTATGTGCTTATCCTGCACAATTTCTCCACATGTTTAAAACTCAAATCACTGTCTGACTTTACTAGTGAGCCACTTATGTGTGCTACAATATTAAGTACATAGGCAGGGGCAGTAACACAAGGCAGACGCACAAGAGTTTAATGGGGGGGGGGGGCATACATAGCTTAGCATCGGTTCCCCAACCTTTAACCTTTCCCGTCTTTGGTAATGTTCACTTTTTTAAGGGAAGATCTTCTTTAACCCCAGGCCTTTTGTATGTGATGAAAGAAACTCCTCTCTGTGCCTTTATGAAAAGCCCTTTTATCTAAACTCAACTCGATTGCTGTTGTGGGGGGAGGTGATCTGCATCACAGCCGAAGCAACTTAGTTATGATTATAGTCGTGCCAAAGCCTTAATTAAGCTTCCCCTTCACTTTGGCCTTAAAAATGCTGATGCTCTCATATGAACAACATTATAAAAGAGTAAAATGTTTAAGATTTGTCTCTAACAGTAATGTAACAGCCATTCCAATATTGAAGTAGTCACCCTCTTTAACCGATTCAACTTTATGTGGTTTTTCTGACTGCAGCTATATACTGTCAAACATCTTGGATGTAATGATGTGTTTTAAACACGAGAAAAGGTTAAAAAAGAACTAGGATAATCTCGTCTTACTTGTGTTATTTAGTTTGACAGCTGAGCCTCAACCACAAAAAAGGCACGCCTTTGTTTCTGTAATGGCTCAAAATTGACCTGTCACTAGTTTGAAATCTGCTATTGGTATAAATCTAAAATCATCGCCTCACGTCAGCGTGGCCGCTCGATGAAAACCTTTCTGGCTTAACGCTGTGTCTGCTAAAGCTGCCGTTGTAGCTCCATCCTGGACAAAAACCGCGCCATGCATCACTTTTCTGTTCCTTGTCATTATTACAGCTCTGAAAGGTCTTGACATTTACTATAAGCACTTGTGGCAGAGACGGCGTCTATTTAAAATGGCTTACTGCCCCCCCACCCACCCACCCACAGATGCTAGGTTGAATAAGACAATATTAAATGACTTACAGCTCTGCATGTTAGATTTAAAGAAGCTACTATTGACTGTCTTCTACGCACACCAGAGCCTGAAAAAATGGCCGAACTATTTCTACCTATTCAGCATTTTTTTAAAATTAGTCCAGAACCAGTTCAGCGAAACACGTTCAGGTAAGAAGTCTCTGATTTCCAACAGCTTGGAAGGGGCGGCGTGCATATTGTGTGCTGCGAACACATTGGTGACCTGGCAGATATCAGTGTGTGTTCTGCCTCTTAACGGCACATCTGGGGACACACCTGAGTCTGTCACTGTTAATTAAACGGAAAAATCCTCTCTCCTGCTCACGGCGCCGCATGTTTAAGGCGCTCTCTGCTGCTCTCAGCACAATGCTGCCTTTCTTTCACAGCCTCTCTGCTGCTCGCAGTCTCCCCTCCAGTGCTTTGGTTGTCATTTGATCTCCTCCCCTCAGCGAGGGAACCACCACAGTGGTGAATAAAATAGTGTGAATGTGGGAGGGGCTCCCAGACGGAGACATACCTAAATAGAAATTAGTGATGATGATTGGAATCTAACTCTCTGCTGCCAGAAAGCAAACATCAGGGAGCATCGTCTGCTGCTTAAGGGATGCTGACTAACTGATTCATTAGATTTATTAGTTGGTCATCGATGTGTAACTAATAAATGTTACTGAGACTGAAAACAAACTGTTGAGGTGAAATTTACCCTTGAAACCCACAGACGAAGCCGTTATGAGTTAATTCAATGACCCAATAAAAACATGAAAAATCAAAAACACCCAAGTAGAACAATTTAGTATTTGTTTTTAAAATGTTTTGGTTTATATTCAAATAAAGGAGGTATTTGAAATCCTCTAGGTTGGCATTAATTTATCCTACATTAAGTATTTATTTAATTAACTAACTAATAACTGATCATATTTATCTTTATTTTCTAAGAATAGTCCACATTAACAGTTTAGTTTTGAGCTGAGAGGAACCTGATAATGAAAACAAGCAAATTACAAGTTATGCTTTTTGTTTCTTATTTTCCTCATTTTCCATTCTAAAGGTTATAATACTGCAGATGCTGCATGTGTGAGTTTGTGTACTCAGCTACATTAAACAACATTCACTGTTTTCTAACAACATGCAGAGCCAATATTTCTTTTTCCTCTTTGTACTAATTTTGAAACTTGCAAAAATCTGTACAGTTTACATGATATTTGTCAAAGTAATCTTGACTGTAAAAACCAGGGCAGCAGAATATAACGCATTATTAGTGCACGTAATATTCAAATTAGTTCTGGAGTTCTTCATGCTGATGCGTCGTATCGCCAGTAGGACAGAGTTTCAAGTCAGTAAGACTCACGCCAAACACAAAGTTGAAGCTCACATAGAGCAGGATAAACAAATTAGAAAGAGAGGAAATAAGAAACCAGGCAGATATCATCAGCCCGAAATGAACAAATATTATCACCATTGTAAGAATTTTTAACATCGCAGCACTTTTTCTCATCCTGGCATCTTCAGGTTTACATGTGTGTTTATTTTACCAGCTGTAATTGATATCAGGGTTTTGGAGATCCAGCTAAAATCTTAGCTGCAGATTAGGATGATGGTGAGGAAGCTTTCCAACCTGAAATACCCATACATGCAGAAACCTCGTCTGTAATATTTAGAGTTAGCTGAAATTCCTTTATAAGATTTGTTTAAAATATTTGAGAACAATAAATAATTATTTGTTTACCATTTTTTTCCCTTTATTACTATTTCTCTATATTATTATCCAGTCAAATCATAAAATTACTGTTTAAGATTATTGTACAATATCTTAACATTAGTTGTTACTAGAGGTGAAACAACTTATCTATTTAATCGATTAAAATTGATTATTAAGATAAATGACAGCTAATTTATGAATTGATTAGTTGCTTTACAATCACCTTTTACTGTAAGCTTCTATTTTTAACACAATCTGTTATATCTGCGGTCAATAGGTCAGTAATGAGCTACCTAACGCTGTGATCTACCAGTGGAGCAGTAGAAGAAGAAATCAGCCAAAAGTTAGCCTTGTTTTGCTAGCGCATGGCTCATAAACACATTTGCCCTGAGCAAGATGGCGGAGCAGGAAAATGTAGGAAAGTCTTCTTTAAGTGAACATCTGAGACCAAAACATGTCTGAGTTGAAGCAGGAGAGGAAGAACCAGCGTGGTAAAATAAGCTAATAAGAAATATATATATATATATATATATATATATATATTATATTATATATATATATATATTTATATATATATAATTTTTTTTTGCAGGCAAATCATTCCATTGTACTTTCTAAAAATGAAGCTTTTTTGGTCGTAATATATTTTAATTAGCGCTAAAGTGACTGAGTGACCTGGTAAATTGAAGCCTAAATAGAAATGCTTTTTCAAGGTAATCCTTTCTTTGGAAATAGATTCTATATTAGGCTTTAATGCATCTTTCTAATACTCTTATGATCACGACAATTATGAAGGATAGAGGAAATAATTTGGAATAGAAAATGGAGCTTTCACACACTTCAAGCTCTTAAGCGTCCATATAATTTATAATAATTTGACTCTTAAATATCACAGAGACATTTTTATGCTGTGTTTAAAAAAAAAAAAGGAGTTGGAATCGAACTCAGCAAAAAATATAGCGAATCTAGAGGCTTTTATGATTTCAGGAAGCTTAAAACCTTCAAATAATGTTTCTCAGAAGTTCATGTCCACTTTTTTTGGGAATACTTCACTTTTTGTAATGCCAGATACATAATTTATTGTCAACACAGTGTAATTCTGGCAGCATCTGCTATTTTTCATCAGTAGTGCTAATGTGTTTGGTCAAGTGAGAGGAGATCTTATGGACTGCTTGGTTTCAGAAGCAGCGCGGTTTCTCAGCATCTTCTTTCAATGGCGACTGTAACGGATCCTGCTACAGTCGGACTGTTTCTGCAGAGTAAATTTACTTTACCACTTCTTCTGCAAGGCCTTCTTAATCATATGCCAGCTCTTGCAGCCTTTAATCACTGAGAGAACTCATTCCTTAGAGCCCCTTCAATTACAATCCTTAATCAATCAGTTCGCATCTCCTCATGTTTCATGATAATTAGTTGTGCTACTCTGACAACATGTTGTAATCTCATCACTCCCTCCCTGGTTGAGCTGCAGACCCAGGAAGCCGGTGAATGTAGCTGTTGCTAACAGGTTATTGACAGATCTACTGTCATCACGCTCTAAAGGTTGGAGCTTCTGACCTGAGCGCCATTACTACTTTTACCAAGACTCAGACGTTAAAAGTGGGAAATTTTGAAACCTATCCAAAAATCTCAAGTCTAATCTCGTGGACGTCTTCTGCGTTTCCATGTTAAGCATTTCTAACTCAACCATCATCAAGAGGATACATTTCCTCTACCCTGGTGGCTGATGACACCGGCGGCCATAGCAGATATTTATGAGTGAGCAGGGCTGCATGGAAGGGAGCCAGGCATTAGTCTCCTCTCATGGGAATTTTAAATCAGATGTGTCGACACATGGATGTCTTAAAGACGTCCTTCAGTGAATTAAAACCAGCTAAAAAGATTTCTGATCTGAGCTGGAATGTTCTGGTGCTGTAATGAAATCCAGCTCTTGCTCTTTATCCTGGCTTCAAATTAAAGCCACAGAAGGAGAACAATAAATTTTATGCCCTTCAAACTTGTCTCAAAATAATTGCAGAAGGTTTAACGTTAGCCCGAAGATGTTGGCTGCAACTTGTCACTGATTATACTAATAAAGTTCTTTGCATTGATTGGTATAAAAGATTTTAAAATGCAGTGTTTACTTAATGTACTTCATTTTTCAAAATTTATAATTTTACGTTGCTGTATTATCTTTTAAGAGCTTAATTCCTATGAAACACACTTTATGGTACCAAGGAAATACCTTTAATAGTAAATATGTGAGGGCTTTGAATGATTATTTGCAAAAAAGAAAGACTGTAGACTTGACTTTCAGTGAAATAAGCAGCTTTTACTTATATGCTATATCAAAAAAAGCACTTACAGTAGAAATATAACACTGTCTTATTAAACATTGCCTTTGAGTTACTAACCGGAGATGCTGAATGGTGAGATATTAATGTTTGATAAAAACCTGTTGATGTTTGTTGTTGCATCACAATAACCACAGAAAAGTGACGTCGATATGTACCACCATAACGGTGGCGTTCTGTCCAAACTAGAGCTACAAATAAAGATTATTTTCATATTCCATTAATCGGTCGTTTACTTTTTATGGTTAATCGATTAATCTCTTTTTATTATTCATTGATTTAGCCTTTAATTTCGCATATAAGCTATTTAAAACAAATTTTCATTAAGAAAAGGAAACGACAGGAGAATTGTGCCGTTGACTGCTATTTATTTAACTTTGTTTAAAGGAACAATTGAGCTCAACAGTGTAAAATATTTGTAAATTTTTTTGCGAAAAATACAAAAATTAAGTAAAATTATATAGAATTTATTGATTGTTCAGCAGATTAACAATAATCTCAGCCCCTATTATGCTCTACATTTAAATTCCTACTTTATTTGACTTTTATTCTGAATGTTCGGAGGGAGGCTGACTTAGTTGGCAATTTTCTTACTAATAATATGAACTGAAAGAAGACTTTCCTACATTTTCCTGCGCCGCCATCTTGCTCAGGGCAAATGCGTTTATGCCGCAAAACCAGGCTAACGATTTCTTCTTCTACTGCTCCAGTGGTAGATCACAGCGTTAGGTAGCTCATTACTGCCACCTATTGACCGCAGATATACCAGATGGTGTTAGAAATAGACGCTTAAGGTAAGACGTGACTATAAAGCAACTAATCAATGACTAAATTAGTTGTCAACTATTTTAATGATGGGTTTTAATCAATTAGTCGTTTCAGCTCTTGTGAAAAGCTAATTAATTTTTGGAAAAAATATTTAATAAACATTTTTAATGCTCATGAGATAAATTGTGCTTAAAGATTAAAAAAATGTTCACCATAAACTTCTGTAATGTGTTGTTATTAAGAGAGTGGGCGACATGTATATGATGTAAGCATAAATTTGTTTTCTGTGCTTCATGTATCGTCACTTTTAGCAGACGGCTATTTAAAACCTACTTTACTGTTTCAGTTGTCCTTCATTTTCACAAACAAAACTTGCAGCAAAAGACTGTAATCACTTGCACTTAAGTTATCTCAGTCATATTTTCACAATGGCTGCTCGCTCACAATGGATTAGAGGCCGCACCAGCTACAGGAGGTACATATTGTCATAATTCATTTGGCTCATTGTTGGCATGGCTAAGGAATTTTAATTGGAGTCGTTCTGAGAGGGTTACGGTGTTGGGTGTTTTTCCATTTCTTTATAGCTGTCAGCTTCATAACGTGTCTGGATTTCTGATTGCTGTAAATGTTTGTTGGAGCTGCCTAATTGGAGAGTCTGCGTTGCTAGTGATTTGTAAACGTAGATGGAAGGACGGTAGCAAATGAGAGTCGCTAAATGGTTCCACATTTTGCTTTTAAAGGAGTCCGGGATGAAGGTAACGGGTTTAAACGAAGTCTCAAGAGCTGATTAGGGATTAACACCAAGTTACACTCCAGCACATTTTAGATTTTCATTTATAGTTAGTATTGAGCAATATTTTAGCATGATTGGTCAGTTTTCACGTGTCATTATGAGAGCTGTAACCATGGAAACATTCAAACCACATCCAGAAAGACCCCAGGCTGGGATTCAAAGCTTTGAACGTCTTACTGCATGGTAGCAGTGCTACCAATCGTACCACCAAGTAGCGCCGCCTCATCATTAAAACTTGATAATTTTCCTTTATATTCAGTTTTGTTTCTCTTAATGGTAATGATTTAAAACTCTGAACATCCTAAGCAGCCATGAATAATGATATAACGGTCTCTTTCTTATTGTTGAATGCTAAATCATGAGCTTAACTTAATAAAGGCTTGCAAAGTTTTTTTTGTTAAATCTGTTGTTAATGCTCCGTTGAAATAGTTGACTGAAATTAAATGATGTCACTCCAGGGCAGTTTCAACGCTCCATGTTTTCTCCATTTCTGGTTATTAGGTTCTTGCTGGACCTTAGAATTGGATTATGAACCATTTTCTGACTGATTGTTGTCAATATCCTCGTCGTCTGTTCTTGAATTTGTTTATCAGAGCATGACGTGTTACTTATTGATGCATTTTACCTCCTTGTTGTCAGACATGTCCAGTTTCTGTTTACCTGGTAGGGATCAAGCCTTGGTTTGATACTGAAATTTGGCTTTTAAAGTAATGCGTTGTTTGATTTTAGAAGTAAGACAATAAGTAGATTAAGCCATCAATAAAAAGTGCTTTTTGAGTGTAGTCAGACAATCTTTGATCTTGTGATTGATTTAAATATAAAACATGTTATTATCTGATATCTCATTAATATTGTACATAATAAGCGGCTACGACTTTGCAGTGGTGACATATTTGAACGCTTTAATTGTTAAAGTTGTTTGTTAAATCAAATTGGAAATTTTTGCTTTAGAACTCAAAACAGAGAGAACTTGAGGTCTGTGGGAGCGTAGACGAAGATGATTAGTGGAATGGTCAATACACGGCCATTAGAAAAGTGTTAACAGTGTTATAAAGTGTTTTTACACGAGGGTTTGACAGTATTTTATTCTAATAACTCTCTCATCACAGAACGTCATTTAGTGTAAGGGAGAAAAAAAAAGCAGTCTGCAACAATGTGCACATGTTTAATAGCGAATTAATCAACTGATCCATTAGACTGCTGCTCATTAGTTTTCTAATTTTAGATCAGTGTGTGATAGAGAGCCGGGCGTTTGGGAATCTATGACTTCGTCTCACTCCTGTCGTTTTTTTCCTTTTTATCTGTCTTTTTCGCTGATGTTCTCTCTTCCTAATTGCATCCAGAGGTAAGCAAATGGAGTTGTGATCAGCTTCTTCCAGGTGATGGATGAGCTGTCGGGCGTTCTCAGTGGAACCTCCAGGGTTTGTTCACAGTGATATTCCATTCTGTTTTGCTGTGTCTGATGCTGAGTTGAGGAGCACAGACTATCTTTGCCGTTAAGAAAAGCCTTCAGCAATCATCTTTGCTCTTCAGTCAGTCAACAAATACTCTGGAGTTTTAATATTACAGACACTTGAGCAGCATGGTACGCGTAGCCTCAGGCTAGGTAGGATTGATGATGATCACGCAGATCTCAGGAGAATCCAGCTGCCTTGCTAGATGATTAGAAAGTTTAACATTTATCCAAAATATGATAATGGCTCGTCGAGATACTTTACACTGTTCAGACATTTCTGTTGGGCTCAAAACATACGCTGGAAGTTCGGCAGTTATTCGGATCAGCTGTTCTGGAGAAATGTGACACATATTCCACGATAATAAAAACGAAAATATGCGTTCATTTTTTTCTGACTTGTATTGCCAATATTTGTTGAAACCACATGCAGCAAGAAAACTGCAGAAGTATAAATTATTAGAAAACTTCTTTTAGCTCCTAAAACTCTGTTACACTAATAATCATTTTAGGGATGTAGCTGCATCTGCAACATCAAGATGAAGCTACAGTTATTTAATTCATTCATAAAGCTTCTTCATGTATTTATTTATTTAATTCCTTTGGGATGAATAAAGTATTTTTGATTTTGATGTTAATTTGATTTGATTGAAGGCCACAGAATGTAGATGAACTGTAACAGAAAGACACATTAGGTCTCAATTATCACAATTTCTTAAAATTTGCTTTCAAACTGCCAGCTTAAAAAAATCCATTATGAAAATTACAGAAGATTAACATTACTCTAATATTTTATTAACATAGAAAGTAAATGACTTAGCAAATAAAATAAAAATACATAAAAAAAACTACATTTAAAATATAAAAAAAAAAATCCTCGACACAAAGTTAGATACATTTAAAACATTGATCTAGTTTACAAAACTGAGTGTTTTTGCGTAAAAATCAACAAAGTGCAGTCTGGGATACTGATAGTATTCAACCCAAGTAATGTTCTGATTCTACATATGAAGGTAGAACCATGTGCATCTTTTTTAATAACCGTGTACAGATGTGAGTTCTAGTTAAAGTTTAAGGGACCGCTAGTGGCGACTGACGCTACGCCTGCTGGCAGAAGTTGCAGACTCTGCAGACTACGATCGCATTTTCATGCTTTCATCACTTGTGTTCTGTCTCTTTAAATGTTTGACAGATTTCTTGTGTTGCTGTTTTTTAAGACCCTCACCACCGACATATTCAGCGAAATTGTTCAGTATCCAAACCACCAGCACACCACCGATGTTGAGTAACGTTTGATCTTAACATCATTATTCCAGTTTACATCCATAGTGTTGCTTTAGCGCCAAAGATTATATATGTCTTGCAACCTCGTGTTGTGGGATCCAGACATGACATTTCTCACTATCATTAATCATGTAATCGCCATTTCCTATTTCTATCTTAACTAAACAAATTTGTTTGTTTTCTGTGCATCTTAAAAGGTTTCCATTGCTTGTAACTACAGATGTTGTCGGTGGTTCTGTTATATTGTTGCTGATTTATTTCTTAGACTTTTGTTCAGTTCAGTTTTTTTTTTTTTTTGCAGAATTATTCCCTCTGATTTTGGATGCTGTACAGCTACAAGGATATTTCTCCATGGAAACGACCTCATCCGCTTTAATCTGTTGGATATTAATCAGCTATTGATCCTGACCACACTGATCTCTAGTACAAGACGTCAACGAGGACTTAAAATGTGTTAGTTTGTGCTCTAAAATAATAGTTAATAAAAGTTTAAGAGTGACTCAGTCGGCCATCACCTCTGCTCCTAATAAATTGATTAACTTTACTTTGAATACCATTAATTGATTTGATCAGGTAAAATCTTTATTAACAGGTTAAAATGTTACAAAAGTCTGAGGTCAAAAATCAGACACATAATGGAAATCTTTCATGACCCAACATTAAATTACTTCACAGCATGTTTCAGTTCCATATAATACCAAGTTACTCTTGTCAAAAGAGGGATTACAGCTCCGAGCTAATTAGCAATCAGCCCTCGAGGTACGAGTTAAGCGTGTTTCTGTGTTATGCTGTGTATGCATCGTTTCCTTGTCATGTAAAATTGTGCGTGCCAGTTTTGGATATTACACACACACTGATTCATCTGTACTGTATTTTGGAAAAAAAATCATTTTCACAATGAGACTTCCCTGAGGCACGCAATCATCTTCCAGAGCTCACGCTGCAGTTTCTCGCTCACTCGTCTGTCTTGAAATGGGAACGCCGGGTCTTTCCGCTGCGAACCTCAATCCAGCCGCCGTCTTTGATTTCAGCGCGATGCCCCAGCTTTCTTCTCTTTTGCACCGTTCGAGTGCCACTTTCTTTTCAGAATATTCACCCCTGTTATTACCAGTGCGCTTGCTAATGGGTACTCTTTTCAAAGCCCGGAGATGATAATCTTGTCATCTTTGTTTTCATGGCCACCTCAGGGCTATTCAACAAGTTCAAAAGAGAAGAGAAAACTCAGCACTGCGGTGTTTCAGATTTGTTCTTGCTGTTTCGTTCCATTTCTGCATGTGGAAACAGGCGCTGTGCTGAATGACTTCAGAGTTTCTGGGCCAGATGTTTTATTATGGGCTGCTAATGTTGCTGTCGGTGTGCCCCAGTTGACAAAGGAGCAGCAGCGGGATGTGGTGCGCCTTTAACTCTTGAATTCTTTAGAAAACAAGCTGTCAAAGTGATGTGGGGATTTTTTTTTCCAGTGTAGTGAAGAAACCAAAGTATAAACATGAAACCAATCAGATAAGCTACGTCCAAAGCTGTCAAACCTGAGAATAGAAACTGTGTATTGTGTTGTATTTTTGTTTTGCATAACTTTGAGGATGTACCGAATTTGATTTCATTGTAAAGATGATGGTAGAGGAAAAGCATATGAATTAATTTTCCTGGGGAAATATTTTCTGATTGTTTTGATGCGTCCTTGTTATAAAGAAGCTGAAGGAATCTAACCAGTAAAGACAAACCAAGAATTCCTCACTTATCCGATCACATGACTTGAATGCTGAGGCTAAGGGTCTGAAATCGGACATTTGTAAAAATAAATAAACAAATAAAAATACATGATTTTTTTTTTTCTAACTGAACCATATTGTTTTCAGTATACAAGTATTTCTTAATATGTATTAACTTAATACAGTGTTAATAACTTGTTACTCCAAGTTGAATGAATTTGATCACTTAGTAGATTTGATCCTAGCAGGCGTTGTTTACCTATTTATAATGGACAGTGTGGCCTGAGGAGGTCAACACTCGCTATCGAGGTGTTCCTGAAGTTTGGGCAACGTCTCAGAGCGCTCCAGCTCCAGTTGAATTTGTGTCCACAGAGAAAGGAAGAGATGGTAGTCGTAAAAATTATAGTTGTATTTATAAGACTTTGCACGCACAGCTCACTCATAATTGTGTTTATAGTTATTCCTGCTGCATGTTTGCAGAACAGTTTTAAATGTTTTGAGTATAACTTTATGCTATGGTTGTTGCTTTGCTGAACTTCATCAAGCACAAACTACTGAATATTAAAAACAATGTTAGGAGCAAATAAAATTACCAGTTGCTTCAGATTACGTTTATTGTCAATTTTCAGCTAAATTTTGTACTTTCGAATCAACTCAGTTGTCATTTACAGACTAATTTACTCCTCAGATTTATTTCTTATCTGAAACTTAATGAATTATTAATGCTGGACTTGCTTCATACAGATTAAAATAAAATTAACATGTGATACATGCTGTAAATTCACAGTAATGCTTTGAACTGCTAATCAAGTAATAATCCTGTATAAGACAATTAACTGTTGCAACTTTGACCGTAGCCTCAAACAGAGAGTAAAATAGTAGAGCTGAAACAACTGAACAATTTAATCGATTATAAAAATAGTCGACAACTATATTAGTCGTCCATTAGTTACTTTGTAATCACGTTTTACCGTAAGCGTCTATTTTTAACACAATCTGTAATATCTGCGGTCAATAGGTGGCAGTAATGAGCTACCTAACGCTGTGATCTACCAGTGGAGCAGTAGAAGAAGAAATCAGCCAATCGTTAGCCTTGTTTTGCTAGCGCATGGCTCATGAACACATTTGCCCTGAGCAAGATGGCGGAGCAGGAAAATGTAGGAAAGTCTTCTTTAAGTGAACATCTGAGACCAAAACATGTCGGAGTTGAAGCAGGAGAAGAAGAATGTCACCTGACATTAACCCTGAGATCATGGGTTCAAATCCAGCCCAGGGCAAGTACACCATGGCATCCAGTGTGGGTCCTTAGGCAAGACCCTTTGCGCTACTGCCTACCTGGCGCCACAAATGGCTGCCTCAGTGTAATTACACCAAAACAAATTCCTAGTGTGTCCTGTATGTACCTGGCAAATAAAGTTGATTATTATTGATTAGGAGAGCGTAGAGTTTTGTTAATATGCTGAACAGTGGATAGGTTTTATGGAATAAACAAAAAATAAACAAATATTTTACACTGTTTATCAGTTTTCCTTTAAACAAAGTTGAATAAATTGCAGTGAATGGCACAATTCTCCTTTCTTTTCTTTTTTCGTAATGAAAATTCCTGTTTTAAAAGCTTAGATGGGAAAGTAAAGGCTAAATTAACAATAAAAGTGATTAATAGAATAATTGTGGAAATAATTGACAGATTAATAGATTATAAAAGTAAATGTTAGTTGCAGACCTATAAAATTCATTTGTCTGTTAAACATGATCAGTTAGGTTAGGATGAAAACCGAACATAAACTTAATGATAATAATGAGTAAAGAAAACAGCAGATGGAGAAAATGACAGAAAACAAACATTGTGTTGAGGTTTTCTGATATATGTGGGAGGTGAATAGGTTTGGAGGGCAAATTTATTCATTTATTCATCTTAACTATAATTGGATTCTAAAACATTTAACCATAATCTTCACGTAAAATGTTTTTGTGTGTTATGGCAGTGATTCCTCAAGCCTTAAGTTGAACTTTTGTCCTTTGTTGACACCCAAAAACAAACAGCAGAGGGTTATTAGACGCTTCGCAGCCATATGGTCAGAGAGGACAGTAATTACCTCGTTCAGCGTTAGAGAACGTGGTGGATGAATCTGTGATCTGATAATGCAGCGTTGTTTAACAAACACTGCTAAAGGACACTAGCCTTCTGTTTATGCTGCCAGCTGTGACCCGCCCCCCCGCCCCCCAGCTCTAAATGGATTAATGATCCAGAGGTTGCCAGTTCAAACACGAGGACAGAGGAGACCGCTGATGTGTCCTTGAGCGAGTTACTTCATCTAAATAATGTCAGTTAATATCCGTCTCCATAAAGGCTTTACAGGTTATCAGAGGTTATGTAAGTTGCCGTTCTGAGGTATGACGAAAAGAACGATGCATCAAAATATGGCCACCTGGCTCACAACCGGGTCTTTATCTGCTTTTTTATAGTTTGGAGCCATGATTTATCCATCCTATTATTATTGACTTTGTGGCTCTTAACAGTTTTCACATCCCTCTCATGAAGCCACAGTTGTCATATTTAGAAATAAGGAAATAATATAAAACAATATCCAGATGTTTTTCATATATAGCGTTTAATTTGGTTTACAGTAAACCCTACGTTCCAAAAAGAAATTTGTAAGTTAGTAACCTTTACTTTTTTACAATTATCACACAATGAAATTCTCTACAAAACACTGACACTATGAAAGCAAAGAACAAAACCTGCCTCAAGGCTAAAAAACGTGCAACAAATAAAAGTCTGAACGTTTTCTTATGTTAAATACCAATTCTAACAATTCACTTTAAAATATTTATTTTAATATTCAATACCAAGGACAGTCAGACAAACTGTGACTTGCGTGTATGTCACTTATCCTCTGGCTGCCGCTGTTACCTGACTGCACTTTATTTAGCCAATCAGGATGCAGAACACTAGAGCTAAAACAGGTAATTGATTTAATCAATTCAATTTGAATAATTGGGCCAAAGAAGAAGAAATCAGCCAATCGTTAGCCTTGTTTTGCTAGCGCATGGCTCATAAACACATTTGCCCTGAGCAAGATGGCGGAGCAGGAAAATGTAGGAAAGTCTTCTTTAAGTGAACATCTGAGACCAAAACATGTCTGAGTTGAAGCAGGAGAGGAAGAACCAGCTAAAGAAAAGAACAAATATTTTACACTGTTGAGCTCATTTGTTCCTTTAAACAAAGTTAAATAAATTACAGTGAACGGCACAATTCTCCTGGGTTTTCCTTTATCTTAATGAAACTTTGTTCTTAATAGCTTATATGGGAAAGTAAATACTAAATAAATAAATAATACAAAGTGATTAATCAATTCATCTTAAAAATAATGAACCGATTATTCGATTATGAAAAAATAATTTTTAGTTTAGTGCTCTGAGCACTTTGACATAAAGTTCAGCTAAATGTCTCAGAGTTTTTTAGCTAAATAAATCATTTTCAGAAGGCTTTTAGTTCTTAGTAAAATTACTTCATCAGAGGATTTGTTTTTAAGAATAATCTAGTCAGAATCCAGAAGTGAAGTTAACAGACATTTATACCATTTTCATCACAAACACTTTCTGGTTTCAAAGCAAAGAAAGATCCAAACATCTGGCAGATTTTAGTATTATCCTAAAAACAAAGGAATAAATACAAAAAAGACCATAAAATGTGCCTAGAACGATTAACGTTTATGCATGCGGTTATTTCACCCTTCCGTTGTTTGTAAATGATTTGTATAAGATCAGTTACAGTATATGTTGACAGACTTGACACATCGTGGTCTATCTGGGGTTTTAACAGCGCCGCCTTCGATTTCCAGTCACTCTGTATGTTTTGCCTCCTGCTCCAAATGTAAACTCACAAGTGCTTCTGCTCTGTCACTATCGGGGCACAGTGTCTGCTAAATGTTGCGTACCCAGTAAACAGTCCCACGGTGTGTTTCCTGTGTGCGGTGTTTAATCAGAGGAGGCTAGCTCAGACACTTGGCTGAGTGGGTGGTTGGCTCAGACCTGGAGCCCACATTCACCGGGCGGAGAGTTTGCAGGGTTTCCCAATTAGAGCTGAAAAGTGTAGCAGTGTGAGAACGTGTCAGCAGGGAAGTGTGCACCGGAGGAGGCGTGTCATCAATCATCAATTCAGCTGCGCTCCTTTTCCAGCCCTTTCTCCTGTCTGGCAGCCGGAGAAGGAAGGAACGGCGGGAACAACAATGACGCCACTGAAGACCAACTCTGGGCTTCAGGACAGGACAGTTGTGTCTTCTGTGGGTCCCTTTCATTGTTTGAGCTGCTGAAGAAAAATAAAAGTTGATTTGAGTGTGAATGATGTCAGCTGGAACTGGCCAAGTCTTTTGGCCATCTGACAGTTAAAACTCGTCCTTTTTTTTCACGTTCTACATCTCAGCTGCGTTAAATTAAATCAGGCCTCATAGATTTTGCTGACAGCTACACAAGACGACAAGGAAAATGTGCTGGAAAGAGAGAGCTTAGCCTCAGAGCTCACCTTGGGAGAGGATTAAATCAGCTCATTCACTTTTCTGCACTTCGAGGAATAGGGCTGAATACATATTCACATGTAATTAATAATTCATCTCCACTAAATTTCAGCACAGCTAGGATACAGAGCTATGCAAAAGAACGGTTTTTCAAAACACATCCAAAAACCTCAATGGATTTAATTTGTTTAGCATAAAAAAGGAATTGGAAAGAAAATCATACACGATTTAATTATATATTTTTATGACTTTGGAAAGATAGGTTCCCCTTCAATTCAGCCCCTTTACTCTGTTTCCCCTAAATGGCAAACAGTGTAAGTACAGCCTACAAACGTTTTTGTTTGTAATGTATTGTCAGTAAAAATGCAGATGAAGGTCTCAGAAGTTTGTTAGAAAATAATAATGTACAAAAAAATGAAAGACAAAACAAACAACAGATGTCAAACATAAAGTTGTGGAGAGTTAACTCAGTCCCAGACAATCCTGGAGGAAAAACTATCCTTATAACAGCCATAAACATGCAGTTGCAGACAGCATACTTTGGATTCAAGCAAGCATGTGTTAAAAGGTCCAGTAGTCCTGAACTTAATGCAAAAGTAATGCATGATTTTATGACATTCTGACATAATAAATCTGCCCTCCAACTAATAAAAAAACAACAAAGACAAATAGAAGGATAAAATATGATTACCATCGCATTACTAAACTATTTGTCAAAAAAAAACACAGATTTCAAATCTCTCTACATGTGCAAACATTTTAAGAAGAATTGAGTCAAGGGGCCAGAAAACATTTGGGCGAAACAGTTTTAAAATTGTTGATTTGTGAAAATCATATTTTTTTGTGCAATTAGGATGACGCCTCTGTCATGACCTGAGGGGGTCTGTATCACTTTAACCTTCACTAAGCAACTCTGAGGAGGGTGGCAGGAACTCTGCCTTCCACATTAACCAACTACAAATGTGCTGACTGCTTTACTGCATACGTCACTTCCCCCGTTTCTTATCTCCAACATCATCATCTCACATTGTTTCACCACAATTAGATTCATCAGCTCATCACTATTCATCCTTCACACAGACAAAAGTTGAATAATGTTATATATCATAAACCATGCAGCAGTAAAATCAAACAAAATGACTATAAAATATAAATATGTGTTACTGGGTTTGCATTTCTGTATTGCATTATTTTAGTCTTAGTCTCCCAAGTGAACATGTGGATGAGAGATGCAGGAGAAATTTTTGTGCTTTTGTGAATTTAGATATCACAAGTTAATGTAAAAGGTTTTTCTAAGGTGCTGGGATTGGACCACATTTGTAGACTGTAGACTGTAAACAATGTGAAGTTTAGGGGTCAAACTGTTTCTGTTTATTATTTTTTGTGCAGCTAAACTGTGATGTTATTTTTCTCTATTTCAAGATCTGGAATGTAACTTCTTGTTGCGTGTTGGTGTGTGTGTTATAGTTTGTGCTAATGTGTCCAATGATAGCACTTATATTAATTAGGATAAACTAAGATATGTGGAAAATAAGCAGCCTTTAATGAAACTCAATTCAAACCAGCAGGTTGATCATACAAGTCAAGTGATCTTTGTCTGAATCTGATTAGGGAGCAATCATAAAATGTTATGGTTCTGTGAAATGTGTGCAGCCATTGTTTGCCTTCAGCAAACGGTGTCCACATGCAACATCACGCACCATGACCTCTGACAAATGTTTTAAATTCAACCTGTCAAATGTGTACGCCGCCTCTCCTCCCTCTGTTGCCAGCTATTCCTCCGGCTCTGACAGTGACGCATTGTGTGACAGGGGCGCAGAGAGCTGTAATGTCTCCAGAAATAAGAGCTTTTGCTCTGAGTTGGGTAAAATAATAAGGAAATGTTCATCATCTCCTTATAAAGCCTCTAATTTAGGGAGACTCCTCGCTGCTTTGTCACAGTCTAGGCTGAGCCAATTTCAGCTAATGAATGTTTAAGACAATCCAGCGGATGTAATCTTTAAGATGTTTTATAATATAGGAACCTCTAAAAACCTTTTTATTATTATTAAAAGTGCGGTTCTCTTTCCCGGGACTGAGCTCTAAAACTCTACAGTGGAAGCCATCGATGTGGAAAATGCTTTCAGGTAATCTTTCCTCTGGGAAATGTTTGATACGAAACAGATTGTGCCCTCGCATAAAGGGCTGCGGATGCAAGAGGGGTTTGCAGTTATTGTAGGCTAAACCAGCCTTTAGCAATATTTGCATAAGCATAATCATAATTTGTGTTCGTACAGGTTGGCAAACATGATATGGTTTTGGCTTAGTGTTCAAATGTCTGACAATCAGCATTCTGTCAAGTTTTGCTCCTGACTTTTACAGAAATGTAATCATTCCCAGTCTGACCTGCTGTCGTCTGCACAGTTTCCTTTGTTGGCATGTAAAATACTTTTTCACCATGAAAGAATCCGCAGTAAATGAAGCAGCATCACGGAAATGCTATGACAATGAACGCTGCCTAGTATCGGTTCAGCATGCAGGAGTTTCTGTGGAGCGTAACTCCATATTTTGCCTAATAGTTGTAAATATCTAACAAAGGTTGTGAAAGAAAAAGCAGCTTGGGACGTTGGATACGTGGGAAACAAGCTGCTTAACATGATGGAGTCTTGGCTGAACCCCTAAGTGTTGTGATCGATGCAACTCTATTGTTTTTATTTATTTTACAGTCAGTTTAATGTTTAAAGGTTTGATAAAATATCTTAAGTTTATTGTAATTTGCTACACAAAATCTGTCTTTGCTGCAAAAGGTTTCTGTGCTGGACAAAAAGCGTCTGTGTGAGGATGAGAGGATCTGGAATCTAACTGGTTATAACCTCGTTTTCTAACTGGCGGTTGTAAAAGGGCAGAAGTGACCTATATGCTATATGGAGGATCCTTGCTCTCTTGTTAGCATGTGCTGGTGTGGAATTGAGTTCTTTTCTGTCAGGAGGTGATACGATAAAGCTGTGGACTATTTCTGCAAAGCCCCAGGAAAAAAAATGAAAAAAATAATGAGAGCAATCGCTGAGAGAAGGGGCCAAACACTTTTAGCTCACGCGTGCGTCCAAGTATGCTTGCATGACGTGTTTGTGGAGTTGGAGTGTGTGTGTTGTGCGTTTGTGTGTGTGCACGTGTGGAAGAATCGAATGTTTGACTGACGGCCTCATCTCCCACAACTCCATAGAGCTCCATGCATCATTAATTGCTGACAAAAATGAGCATTCTGCCGTATCCTTTAAAGGCTAAAAGACTCTCCTGCCGCCTTTCTTCTCTGTGTAGGTGAGGACTCACTATAAACTGGAGGTTTTTGACCTGTGTGTTTGCTCCATTGCCACTATGATGGATGACATGGTTATCAGAATCTCAGCCTCAGGATGGGGGCCGTCCTATCACGCCGTCAAGGTCAGCGGTTACCAGGCTCATAGCACAGAGGCGAACCAGTGAGATCACTAAAATACTCGCCATGTTCCGTCCGGCATCCATCATGTCAGACGTCAGACACCCACAAGTAGGGCCGCAGTTAGAGAAGTCTGACCCTGAGAGGGTCACAAACTGCATTCTGGCAATGGCCACCATTAGCTGGAAGTCATTGTAGTGAATAGATTTGTGTCTAGAATCAAATTTAATAAAGCACATTTTAAATTGCTGTAATGTTTAGATTAGATGTCACAGTCCTGCTGATTAACCCAAGTCTAATTTAGACATTGTTCTGGTCTGCCAAGGTGTTAAAACAAAAAATGCTCAGGATATTTCATCAACAAAACATTCTCCAACCGACTAAAGTCTCATTTTATCCTTGATTTGAATCCTGGAGTGTTGGAGTAACTGATGCAGCAACGTTTTTTACAGCTGCTTATTCATTTTGTTTCGTTTAACGGTTAAATCTGAGGCACAAAAATCTCTTTTCTGTGCTGTTGAAATGTTTCAAATACTCCTGTGATGACAAAGCAAGTATGAAACCCTGAATGCATGTTGGTTTAATGGTGGTCTGGTTTACATCTTATTAAAAAAGCGTGCCGGCGTTGCTAAACTGAGGAGTAACGACTGAAAACAGAATGAAAAGTTTGTTTTTTCATCTGGGCCCAGGTGACCTTATAAAATAGCTCACTAACAGAAATGGATTCTCCCAAAGGTGGAAAATCTAATATGTGTTCAAATAAAAGCACTGAAGTGTCAATCCTGAGCAGAACGTGTCAGTATCATATATCTGTTATAGCTGCTCTGTATAAATCAGCAGGTATAACAGGTAAAACTGTTTACTGGTACTGGGATCTAAAGTTTAAAGGACCTGAACGGTCCTGCATTAAGACCATTTAGTATGTTTTAAATTGTCAAATGCAGATGTGTTTTATGTGCTGTTGCTAAATATCAGAACTCTCTGTTAAAATGAAATGTCTCTCATTATCTGGTTAGCATAGCATGAATGTATTAGGCTTTGTTAAGTTTAACAGACACATTTGTGTAATACTATAATGAATATTGGGGTTTTTATTTGGTGTTAACTATTAAGATGTGCAGTAAATAATGAGCAGTCATGGAAGTCGACCTTATGGACGACTGAGAATTGTTTGAAGCTTTATAATCAGTAAAGTCTAGTTTATATGCCTGAAGATGAGACGATCACTGGATAAATCCATCATAGGGGAGCACAGATGTATGAAATATGAATAAAACAAAGTAGCTGAAGACATTATCATTTTTATGACCGTATCAAAATGAAGAACTTGGTTTGCTGGTAAAAGTCCCGACTGCTCAAAGCTAAAGCTGCCGACCTCCACTGTTTACTAGTTTCTGCTGAGTTGCTTCTACACCAGATTCGTAAAGCTCTGTTTCTTCCACTTTGGTAATGTGTAGGATGAATACTGGGGGCAACGGTTTCTCGTCAACAAGGCTGGGAAGATGGGCCCCCGGCTGTAAAACCAGCAGCCGTCTGAAGTTTAATTTATGTTAATTATGGACTGTGTATTTCTTACTCTTGAATCCATTTCTCCTCTTTATGTTCATAAATGTGATCCTCAAAGCTAAACTATAGTTGTTCATCATTGTAACTGTTAGGAGTAAACCACAGACTTTGCATTTAGATCTAAGAGTTATTTAATAAAGCATCTTAATTAATTCCATGTTTTATAATTAGAGATAATGCATCTTATTTATATAACCGCTCTCCTTCAACCGTCCACATTTAGAGCTTTTCAGATTTAGTGACACATTCTGTAGTTTGATTTACAGTGTAAACATCGTAACCATGATCCCGTTCATCTAAAATAAGAGTTTAGTTTAGTGTTTCCTGTCAGTGATGGGCTGAGTTTGGTGTATCATGCGCAGAATCCTCAGTCCTTCCTTGAAACCCCAGAGAACGCGATGTTGTCTGTGTGCTTGTTTCCCTTTAGCTCGTTTGCATGTGTGCATGTGTGCAACGTTGGTAATGAGCAGGCAGAACAGGTGAGGCATGATAAATAATACTGCCCAGGCAAGGAGGAGATGATTCTCTTTCTGCTGTTTTTTTACAATTATTATCCATTAAAAGTCCCGGATGCTGCAGCATTTACATGCAGCTAATAAACGTCAGACATGGCGTCTCGCTCGCCGCTGACACGTGGTCAGGACGATGAGAACACAGATCCATCATTCATTTCATGAGCTTCAGGACGTCTTAATCGTCGTTCTGGTTTCTGTTCTGCTTTTTGACTGATGCATGTCTTAGTAAGACTGGAGCTTCAAAGCAGCACCAACATTTTCTCCCATAATTTCTGATTGTCTTTAAGTAGATTAAGACAGAGAAACAGGATCAATCAGGGGGGCTATTGAATTAAATCAGATAGAGCTTGACTGAATTTTGATTATTTCTGTTTTAATGAGTTGGGGGGGATTATTCTTACGAATGGAAAACGTCTTCTACAGTTAGCAATCCCCCCCCCAGCCCCCCCACCCCCACACACACACACACACACACACTTGCTGTCATTACATTTATTTCCTTAATCCAGACTCTGGGGCTTTCTACCGGAAATATTCCCAGACAATAGGAGCAGTTTCTTCTTTGGGACAATCCTCATTTGTCTCCAGCACTAATTCTGCTCTGCAAGGTCATTTTGTCAGCAGAGCATCAAACAGGGCTTTGTGTAAAGAGGATCCTCACTTTTGAAAGGGAATGACGTTATCTGAGAAAATTTCCCCTTTTGGTATTCTCTGACAGTAACGGTGCGGTTCAAAGCAACCTTAATTGCTGCTTTGTAACGCCTCTGTGCTACGTCAAAAAAATACTAGACTAATGGCTCCTAGTTGTTCACACCCAATTATTTTTTGTCAAGTTTTGTATGGTTTTAATCCTCGGCAAACACTTAACCCAGCAGCCTGCAGCTGGTGAGGTAAAAAGAAGCTTTAAGAGTCAGAAAAACACGTTTTCTGTTTATTTCTTGTCAGCAATCTGTTGGCTACATGTCTGGGAAAGACAAATTATAATTTTAATGCATAAGTAGATTTAGGAATTTTAAGTATGGGATGCTGGAAATATCTTGAAAACTGATACAGTTGTAAACTGATAAAGGCTGAAGTTAAGATTTAATTTTAGCCCATTAAATTCCTACTATCATCCGTTTTCCTTTATTCAGGTAATTTGTTCAACGTTGTATTGCAGTAATAAAAGTGTTACATTAGTTAGTAGTCGGTCAGTAGTTGGTCAGTATGAATATATGAGAAACATTCCTCAGACATTTGGGTTTATCTTGGCATGATAATTTTCCGTGGTGGCTTCAGATTTGTCCGCTCCCCGCTGTCTCCCGGCTGGATTTGGCCACATCCTGCAGGACCTACAGTACCAGCATGAAGCTCATTTGGTGCTCAGTGGCCCAAAGTGTGCAAACAAACATACCCGACACCATCACACCACCAGCACAGAGTGAACCACAGACCAACGCTTTCATGGCTTTCATGTTAAAGTGTGAAGCTCCTGTTTGATTACCACAGCCTTAGACTGTGAAGTGACTGTCCAGTTTTAGGCTCGCGTTCCTGTTGTCGCCTCACTTTCTTGTTCTATGCTTGCAGCTGTGACCCAAATATATTCTCCCAAAGAGAAAAAAAAAACGCGCTTTTGAGGTTTATTACCTTTGTTGTGATAAATAAAAATAGTCCTCAGAAAAGAATAACTGTGCAAACATTTGAGTTTGCAGCCGTTACTGATCATTCTTGTCTCATATTCAGTTTTTCAGTTTTTAGAACCGAATCAGAGCTTTTATAACTGTCCGTGTCACTTACAGCGTCAGTTTATGGACTTAGTTTGCTAGATTTGTATCCACTGAGTACTTTTTGTTTAAATTGAATCATCTTTAAATGTCCTACTGTATCTGTCTGGTTAATGGAGAGGAGACCAAGAAAGTCGGATCTGAGCTGACGTTGGACTTCTTTACGCTTTCGTATTCTTTACTGAGATGTTGAGTGTCTTTCTAACCCTCGTTGTGCCATGGCGGCTGTTATCTGGACCAGAGATGTCTGACCCGTTTGTTCCACTGTGTTTCTCCAGTCAGCGCATTTAAACATCAGCACTCAGGAGATGCGGCGGCTCCCTTAAATAAACAAACTGTTGCTTTATTATGGGATGCACAATTATGGATAAAATTATAATCACGATTATTAATCACGATTATTCGCTGTCTGGAATAACATACTTTTATTGCACCAGCAGTTACAATGAAGCAAGAATTTTTTTTTGTTACTGCCTAATGAAATCTCACAGTGCAACTTCAATGAAAATGTAAAAACATAACAACTTATAAAGAAAAGTCCAGCGTCTATCTACATTAGTGTTGCATTAATGCTTGTCTGGGGATTTTTTGAGTTAGCATTAGTTTAAGCATTCATGAACTCCTGGTATTCATGCCTGTGATGTTTCATCAGGTGGTTTAATAAGTCAGTTGTGTTATTCTGACACAACTCTACTTCTCTCTCTGCAAAAAACATCTTCCTGTTTAACGGCATGTCTGACGTTAGCTCATCGCCGGACTTCTGGTTCCTATTGAAATACTGGCTCTGCATTTTAAACAGAGGAGCATTCACTGCCGCCTCCTCCAAACGTTCATTCATTTACTCTGGCAAATAAAAACGAGAAACACAGAAACCCACTTTACATATTCTTGTGTCTTTGATTAATAATGTTTAGTGTTTTTAGGACTAAACACTGACTTAACTAACTAAAGCTGAAAGTTTTTCATGCTGTACATCTTAGCAGTCCTTCAAGATGAGGTATTCTGTTACGATTTGGAGTAAAAGCAGTATTTTGGTGCATTCTGTGATAAACAACCCGTCTCTTTCACCCTCTCTGTTACCCCACAGGGAGGCTGGCTCATGCTGTATGTATGTCTGTTATATGAGGCGCCGGGAAAGTCCCTATATAAAGCCAGGAAGCACAAATAGGCCATGTAAAATGAAACTGTGCCCAGAGGAAGTTCTCCTTTGCACGGTGGATTTATTCCAATATTTGCAGATGACTGAAAACAGTTAAGTACTGTGGCAATTGCTTATTTCCCTTTGTCAGCGTGATGGATGCGGTCCTACCTATCGTTCTGTGCAGAGGTTCCAAACTGCACTGACGTTGACGGATGGTCCATTTGTGCCGCGGACAGAGAACATCAGAAAGGCTGGATAAAAGCCTCCAGGAAGCAATTAGAAATCCTGCTTCGTTACAGTAGCTGTTTTTAATAGAGTTAGTTTAAAGTAAGGTGTTGTTTATCACCAGATCTTACTGCTTACTAATACCAAGTCTGTTTCTGTCACTGTTCTTTTCATATTTCATTTTTTAAGGATAGGAAGTGTACCAGTAGCTTATAAGACTGTTTTGAAGTTGGGATTAAGAACCTGCCACGTTTTTGGTTTGTAAATTTAATGTGAAATATCCAGAAGTACATTTTGAATAAACATCATCTTCCTTCTTTAGTTTAATATTAAGATGACAGTTATTAGTAACTGCCATAAGGAGGGAAAAAGTAAAGAAAGAAGAAGTTTGAGACTTTCAGACCTCAAATATTCTCTGAGGTCTGAAAAGTTTTTAAATTATTCGTTAAAAACAACTTAAGAAAGTGTATTTGTTTTTGTATTAAAAGTAACAATCTTAGGTGACTTTCAGTGTATTTGACCAACTCTGACGCATCGTTAGCAGAGCTGGTGTTTAGCTAAGTAAAGTTCGCCCGGTTGTTCATTAACCATCGCTAAATAAACACCAGACCTGAAGATATTATGATATAGCAGTTACATTTTCTGTTTGGAGTTATTTTCTGGAAGATTCTTTCCTTTTTTATGGTGTTGATGTTTCTGATACACTTGCTGTTGATAACTCGGTTGCCTCGACAACAGGTGTGCATGTGAAAAGCGTGACATGTTGTTGTTGATCTCCAATAGTTTGCTTGTTGGTTTCTGAAAGTTAAATAAAGAGAAACTTGACAAACTATATTAAAATATCACAACATATTTAACAAGCTGTGGCTCTACAGAAGCAACTACGTCAAATGAAATATCCAATATTAACAACTGATGCTGAAGAGTCCGTCCACAACATGGCAACCCTTCTCCCCCTGGATGATGAAAGTTGAGTATGAACACTTAAAGATGTCATTGAGATGAAATCCAGAGCAACATCTGGAACAGGCGTAAAATAGGATGTAACTAGATTTGCTAATCTGAAATCTGAGATCAGTGGGTAAAACATTGGTTATTCTAGACATCCAGTCTTTAGCTGTGCAGCGATCCCTCCTGCTGAAGATGCATTGAGGAGCAGTAGAAGGATGGTTGCACTGAGTATATTTTACATATACTGTGTGTATTTTTTTGTGTATTTTCCTCCATTTCATGAATCTAAATGTTATTTGAAGTAAACAATCTGTCAGAGTGAGTTCCTTTAAGCACCCCCAGTTGTCCACAGGGGGTCCCCCGTGCTCACCCTCTACTGGAGCGTTTGCCACCCCAGGTGCATCCTGTTGGCGTTGATGAGCTGGGCCTGCTATAAGAGGAGTGGTGGACCACCTACTCGACGCCTGAGTGTTTGTTACTCCTGGTAAACCTTGTCTCAGCGCCTTCTCTAGTGTTTATTATATTTCTAATGTTTCATGTACTTTATTAGTTCTCTTGTGCTCTAGTTATGTCTCCAGTAGTGTTCTAGTTTTTATGATTTTGTTTGTTACTTTGCTACTCCCTTTTTCCCACGCTCCTAACAACATTGCGCTCACCTCAGGTTCCCATCATCTCCCGTGCTCCTTCCCCACAAGATCTCTCTCCGGTTCCTCGCATCCATCTAGTCTCTTCGCTCCTCTTGGCTCGGCTCGATCTGCCCGCTCCAGCATCACTCCATCCGGCGTGCACACCCCCTGGACAACTTCTCCGCTTCCCACCGCTGGATTGGAACTCACCTCTCAGTCTTTCCCCCTGGCGTCAACATCCATCAACCATCAAGTAAGATCAGTCCAATATTATCTTTCTCTCAACATTACAACTACTCACCTGTCCTGTCCTCCACCTGGGTGGTCACCGGTCTCCCACGTCGCCGTGCGCTCCGTGCGCTCTGTGCTTCCTGCCGTTCCCCGCTGTCCTTGCTGTCTTGCCGAACATCACCGCATCCTGCTGTCTCCCGGCTAGATAGCTCAAGTGGTATGTTGCCTGACTTCCAATTGGAAGGTCGTGGGTTCAGATCCAGCCCATGGCAAAATACCACAGCATCCAGTGTGGGAACTTAGGCAAGACCCTTAGCGCAACGGCCTACCTGGCCCCGCAAATGGCTGCCTCGGTGTAATTAACCAAAACAAATTCCTAGTATGTCCTGTATGTACCTGGCAAATAAAGTTGATTTAATCTTAATATTTAATCTTTAATTACACCCCCATTATACAACAATAAAATTCATTATAACTATTCTCCTCAGAGTTCTCTGTTTATGTGGGTCAGAAGCCTAAACATCATGACAGAGCACTCATGCCAAGCCGACCCACAAGACTCTCAGGAGAGTAATCACTGACCAATCCGCCATGCTCCACTCCCACGAGTCCGTCCTCCGTTCCCTTACTGAACAACAAGCCACCACCAATCAGACCCTGGATCAGATTACTCACCTCCTCCAAAATCTTGTCCTAAGACCCACTGACCTGGTTCCCCCACCTTACGAGGGCGCTACCGCTTCAGTTCCTCCGTCGCCGCCATTTCCGCATCGCCAACTTCCTGTTCCTGTTTCCCGAGGAGTTCATTTCCGGTTCCTGAAAGATATTCGGGTAAGGCTGGCGGCTGTGAGGGCTTTATGATTCAGTGTTCGTTGGTATTTGCCCACTCCCCGCACTCTTTTCTTAATGATGACACCAAGATAGCGTTTGTTATTAGTCAGTTTTCCGGTACAGCGCTGAAATGGGCTGAGTCGCGTTTTCACCGCTACGCTGAGTTCAGTTTGTTCTTCCAGGACTTTAAGGAGAAATTTATGATGGTTTTTGGCCATCAGTCAGATTATTCAACAATTTCCCGGAAGATACAGAAATTAAAACAAGGCTCTAGGACGGTCACCGAGTTTGCCATAGAGTTCAGAACTCTGGCCGCTCGGTTAGATTGGGACCCTCGTGCTTAAAAGAGTACATTTTACTTTGCTTTAGAGGAACATTTGCAATATGAATTAGCCCATTTTGATGAGCCTCCCACGTTAAAGGAGTTTATTGCTCTGGCTGGCCGTGTTGACGGCTGTCTGAGAGAGAGAGACTGCTTAACGGGAAACCGTAGAATATCTGCCAGCCGGGCCTCCGCAGTCGTTCAGCCTTCGCCCCTGCCCGTGGAAGTCTCTCCCAGAGCTGTACCGGAACCCATGCAGGTTGGACGAACCGGGTTGTCACCGGAGGAAAGGCAAAGGAGGATGCAGAGTAAGGAGTGCCTTTACTGTGGAACCCCCGGTCACTTCATTGTCAACTGTCCCAGCCTCAGGAAGGAGAAGCTCCCCGAGAGGGTCCGCCTGTAGATACTAGGCAACAGGCGGAACGCAACCCCCGACCTAGTCAGTCTCGTCTTCTCCTTCCTGCCACCATCAGACATAACCAGAAAACATTCTATCTGTACTAGTAGACTCTGGTTGCAAACAATCCCTTATAGCTCAAGTACTAGTCGAACAATTGCAACTGGCCACTTCCCCGTTAGATAACCCATTCCGAGTCTCTGCTCTTGATGGTAGGTCCTTACCCCAAATCACCCACATCACCGACACCCTAGAGTTAGTGCTGTCCGGTAACTATAAAGAGGATCGCTCATTTTTTGTCTTTTCCTCATCTCAACCCTATATCATTTTAGGTTTTGACTGTCTTCCTTCCCACAATCCCACCATAGACTGGTTCGACTGCTCGATTTCCTCCTCGTCATCCAACTGCCTCTCCTCCTGTCTCCAGGCCGCCGTTCCTCCTAGCCCGCCCCAGAAGGATGTCTCCATCGATTCCCATGATCTCAGCAACATACCCGAGGAATACCTGGACCTTAAACAGGTCTTCAATAAAAGTAAGGCCTGCTCTCTACCTCCACACAGACGGTATGACTGGGCCATAGACCTGTTGCCCGGATCCCCTCTACCTGCCAGCCGTCCCTCAACATCTCCCATAAAGAACGGGATTCAATGGAGACCTATATCAGTGAGTCCCTAGCCGCTGGTATAATCCGGTCCTCCTTTTCTCCCCTCGGGGCGGGCTTCTTCTTTGTAACCAATAAGGATGGTTCGCTCCGACCCTGCATTGACTACCGAGGTTTAAACAATATCACCATCAAAAACAAATATCCTTTACCCCTTATCACCTCCGCCTTCGAGTCCCTTCACAAAGCCACCGTTTTTACCAAGCTGGATCTGCGCAACGCCTATCACCTTGTCCGCATACGCCAGGGGGACGAATGGAAAACAGCCTTCAAAACACCCCTTTTTCATTTTGAGTAATCCGTCATGCCATTTGGTTTATGCAATGCACCGTCCGTCTTTCAAGCCTTAATTAATGATGTTCTCCGTGATTTTCTTAACATTTTTGTTTATTTAGACGACTTCCTCCAAAGAGCTCCCTCAACACAGATCCCACGTCCGACAAGTACTCCAACGCCTCCTCCAGAACCTTCTTTATGTCAAGGCTGAGAAGTGTGAGTTCCACAAATTGTCCATAACCTTTCTTGGATACATTTTTGAGGGCGGGCAGATCCGAGCAGACCCCACGAAGATTCTCGCAGTTACTGAATGGCCCAAACCGGACACTAGGAGGAATCAAGGAATCAAGGAATCTTTATTTTTCATCACCTCACATGTGGTACATGCGGTGGGACGAAATTCTAATCCCCCGGTCCAGTTTACACCCTGATAGCAATTTTAAATAATGTAATAAAATATAAGAATATAAGAACTATGCGAGACTAGGATTTGAGCTACACAGAATCTACAAAATGGGATTTTGGACATAGCAGCATTGAGGATCGGAATGCAAATAAATAATAATTTATAAATTATAAAGAACTATACGAGAAGTATGATTTGACTCCACAGAATATACAGAATATACAATATGGACACGGAATCTACAATATAGTACTTCGAACGTAGCAGCAATCAAAATTCGGAGTGCAAGTCAGATATTAATAGACATTTTAAAGGGACAGTTTAAAGTGAAACATTAAAGTGAACCATTACAGTGACATTTTAAAGTGACATTTTGAAGTGTGATATTAAAGTGAACAGTGCCGGTTAATGAGAAAGTGATTTTCAGTTCTGATTGTCCTTGCGTGTGTTTGAGAGTCTCACAGCTTCCGGAAAGAAGCTGTTTCTCAGTCTGGTTGTTTTACACTTGATGCTCCGCAGCCTCCTGCCTGAGGGCAGCGGGACAAAAAGTGAGTGTGCTGGGTGTGTGGGGTCCTTCATGATGCCGGAGGCCCTCTTCCTACATCTGGAGGTGTAAATGTCTGTGGTGCTGGGGAGGCTGACTCCAACAGTCCTCTGTACAGCCTTCACCACCCTCTGCAGAGCTTTCCTGTCTGCAGCAGAGCAGCTTCCATGCCACACGTTGATGCTGGAGCACAAGACGCTCTCCACCAGACATCTGTAGAAGGACGTGAGAACTGAGCCCCCGAGTCCAGCTCTTCTCAGCCTCCTGAGGAAGTAGAGCCGTTGGTGCGCCTTCCTGACCAGAATGGAAGTGTAGACGACAACTTAAAAGTTTTTTAGGTTTTGCTAACTTTAACGGCCGTTTCATCAGAAATTATAGTCAAACCGTTTACCCTCTCACAGCTTTAACCTCCACAAAGAAAGCATTCACCTGGACTCCCGACGCTAACAAGGCTTTTCTAGACCTCAAGAACCTTTTCTCCCGAGCACCCATTTTAGTCCAACCAGATCCATCCCGTCAATTCACTCTGGAGGTCGACGCCTCCGACCTGGGAGTTGGAGCTATCCTCTCCCAGAGGTCAGAGGAGGACAGCAAGCTCCATCCCTGCGCCTTTTTCTCCCGACGTCTTTCACCGGCCGACCGCAATTATGACGTGGGAGACCGAGAGCTGCAAGCAATCAAGCTAGCACTCGAAGAATGGCGTCATTGGCTGGAGGGTGCAAACCATCCGGTGCTGGTTTGGACCGACCATCGCAACTTAGAATACATAAATTCTGCTAAACGCCTCAATACTCGACAGTCTCGCTGGTCTGTTTTCTTTTCCCGTTTTAACCTGTCCATCTCTTAAAGACCCGGTTCCAAGAACACAAAACCAGATGCCGTCTCCCGCCAGTTCTCCCTGGACAAAGTCCTCTCAGTTCCAGTTCCTATCATTTCCCCCGACTGCGTGGTTGGCTTGGTATCCTGGGAGATCGAGGGCATCATCCAGAATGCTCAACTTCTCGAACCTGATCCCCGGACCCCCCTCAGAGAACCAAGTATGTACCTTCCTCAGTCCGCTCTCAAGTCATTCACTGGTTTCACACGTCCCCTTTTTCCTGTCACCCTGGTTTCAGTCGGACCATAGCCCTTATCTCTCGCCAATTCTGGTGGCCCAAACTACATAAGGATGTATGTGATTATCTACAAGCCTGCTCCATCTGCTCCAGAAACAAGACCAGCAACAGACCTCCTTCCAGCCTCCTTCAGCCTCTTGAGATCCCCACGCGCCCCTGGTCTCATATTGCTACCGATTTCATCACCGGTCTTCCACCCGCTCAAGGCATGACAACAATCCTCACTATAATCGACCGTTTCTCCATAGCCTGCCACCTGGTCCCACTACGAAAATTACCTTCGCTCTCCAGACTACCCGACTCCTGGTTAAACATGTTTTCCGTCTTCACGGTATACCTGCTGATATCCTGTCTGACCGTGGCCCCCAGTTTGCTTCTCAGGTTTGGAAACATTTCTGTTCAGCGCAGGGGACAGAGTCCGGCCTCACGTCTTGCTATCATCCCCAGTCCAACGGTCAGACAGAGCGTCTTAACCAGGACATCAAGGCAGCCCTCCGGTCTCCCACCAATCCGACTGGAATCAGCACCTCCCCTGGATCGAGTACGCTCACAACGCTCACGTCTCTGCTCCCACTGGTTTATCTCCATTCGAGATCTCCTTAGGGTACCAGCCACCACTGTTTCCGTCTGACGAAAGGGATATCTTGGTGAACTCCGTCCACCAACACATCCGCCGAATCCGCAGTGTTTGGAAGAATACCATCGCAGCCCTCCAACATTCATATGCCATCAATAAAAAATACGCTGACCGGAGACGTACTCCAGCCCCAACTTACTCTCCTGGTCAGCAGGTTTGGCTGCTCCCTTTTTCCCACGCTCCTAACAACATTGTGCTCACCTCACCTCACCTTGTCTCAGCGCCTTCTCTAGTGTTTATTATATTTCTAATGTTTCATGTACTTTTTTAGTTCTCTTGTGCTCTAGTTATGTCTCCAGTAGTGTTCTAGTTTTTATGATTTTGTTTGTTACTTTGCTGCTCCCTTTTTCCCACGCTCCTAACAACATTGCGCTCACCTCAGGTTCCCATCATCTCCCGTGCTCCTTCCCCACAAGATCTCTCTCCGGTTCCTCGCATCCATCTGGTCTCTTCGCTCCTCTTGGCTCGGCTCGATCTGCCCGCTCCAGCATCACTCCATCCGGCGTGCAGACCCCCTGGACAACTTCTCTGGTTCCCACCGCTGGATTGGAACTCACCTCAGTCTTTCCCCCTGGCGTCAACATCCATCAACCATCAAGTAAGATCAGTCCAATATTATCCTTCTCTCAACATTACAACTACTCACCTGTCCTGTCCTCCACCTGGGTGGTCACCGGTCTCCCACGTCGCCGTGCGCTCCGTGCGCTCTGTGCTTCCTGCCGTTCCCCGCTGTTCCGCTGTCCTTGCTGTCCTGCCTAACATCACCGTCCCCCGCTGTCTCCCGTTACCGGATCCCACCCCCATCCTGCCGAACATCACCGCTCCCCGATGTCTCCCCCTGCCGGATTACACCCCCATTATACAACAATAAAATTCATTATAACTGTTCTCCTGAGAGTTCTCTGTTTATGTGGGTCAGAAGCCTAAACATCATGACACAATCATCAAAAAACATCAGGTAAAATGTTTTGTCTTTGGACAGAACGAGCTGGATGTAAATTGACCAATTAAACAGTTGGTTCAACGTTGCTCTTCTGTTTATTTCTGGTCTTTTTTCTTCTTTCTAAATATGTAATGATTCTCGTAAACTGAATGTATTGTTGGTTTTCTGGAGGTTTTCTGGTTTCTTCCACTCAGCTTCACTAACTCCCGTTATTAATGTCTGGAGACTCTTCAGAACCAAAGTCCATCCGTGTTTTCTGGTAGAAATGGGAACATCCCTCTCCTTCATGACAACAGTGAACGTTGTTTTATTTAACAACAACACAATCTAAGAACAGGTTTCTGAGTGTAACGGTTCTGTGGTGCACCTAAAAAGCTCCCCACATGTTTTTGACTGGTGTCTATTTGTAATTGATTTATAATTTTTTATGGACAAATAATTCTTTATTTGTACCTGGGTTTACTGTCTGTCTTAATTGTTACTTTTCTGAATTTAAAGATGTAAAACAGTTGTGTTAAAGTGGAACGTTTGGTTTGGGGGTTTCCAGGGGGAAACCAACCCTTCATTCTCGCCTCAGACTTAATCTGGATGCCAAACGCAGCATTTCCGCTTTTATTACTCTCCACTTTTTTATTATTTCAGGTCAGTAGATGTTAAAAACCCACTAAATGTATCTTATAAGTGTTTAGAGCAAGGCTCTCCAGCCCTGGTCCTTCCGAGTTACACACTCGAAGCAAATAATTGGCTTGTTACCAGACTTTTCCCCAAACTTGATAGGGCTGATTTATTTAATGCAACTGTCTTGAAGCAGGACAGCTGCTCTCCAGGACCAGGGTTGGTTCATACATTATTTAATCAGTAAATGTTACTTTGACATGGTTAATGTCCTTTCTGCTAAACATTTAAATGTTATTAGCGGAGGTTTGGATTAGCGAGTTGCTAGCCCACCTTTTGGACGCCGTATGTTGGTGGGCGGCTAAAAGAAAGTAATATTTAAACAATTCCAGTTGTATGAGATTTATAATGGTATCCTTTGAATCAGATCAGTTAATGTTATGTTGGGTCTGATAAAGAGTAAAGTTAGACTAGTTGAAGCTGAGAAGAAAACCATTCCCTGTTCTTAAGTGTGGGGAGTTGGAACAGTGCCATGTTCAGCTCTACGTTGGCTGTAAGTTTTCTTATTATCATTTTTAAGCAGTAAATAAGTTTAACAGAGTCATTGATGTTTAGCCAAGTCAAGATGTAGCTAAATCTTGAAACAGTGAGTTGATGCTGTTTGATGGATCATACCTTATTTGCTGTCAGTAAAGTAAAGGATGGTAAAAGTGGTAACATGTTATCTTGTGAGAAAAGAAAACAGGGTTTCATTGCACTCAGCTGTTTTATTGTCTCACAGATTATGCATTCACTGTTGCAGGAGTCCTGACATTCAGGCTATGTGACAGTTCGAAAACATCCTGAACTCCGTTTTGGTTTAAGAATGGTCAAAAAAAAAGTTTCTGGTGAACAGACAAAGTGTCTCGTGCAAAGTATGACAGCAACTTTGTAGAAATGAATGCAGGCTGTTGTTTTCTACGGATTAACTTAAAACATTGTCGTGCGATGAAATTGGGTTGTGACGTATGAACAGCGTCTAAAAACGACACGGACGAAGGAATCTGTGGCTCAGCAAGGGAAGACGCTAATTGCTTCATTTAGAGCAGAAAGATTTGAAAATAATCTCTATTTTATTAAAGTTTTCTTGATTTAAAAAAAATTATTTAGTGTTTTTAGTTCATCCAGCTAATATAATTGCACTTCGCTCTCAGACTGCAGGTTTACTGGTGGTTCCTAGAATCTCTAAAAGCACAATGGGAGGCAGATCTTTCAGTTATCAGGCTCCTCTCCTGTGGAACCAGCTTCCAGCTTTAGTCCGTGAGGCAGACACCCTGTCTAGTTTTAAATCTAGGCTTAAAACCTTCCTGTTTGATAAAGTTTATAGTTAGGAAGAGGTAGAGAAGACAGCCTAATCCGGTTGGGGAGGAACTCAGTCTTGACAGACGGTTCTCCTTTGCTCTACCTTCTTCATGTCTCACTCTACAGGGTTAAGTTATTTAAGTTTTTCTATAGTTATGCTGCTATAGGCTTAGACTGCTGGAG
>JAVLVB010000668.1:94960-111192 GCA_032876305.1 Orestias chungarensis
GAATTCATTAACAGTATTTAGCGCCTTTATTTTCTTATTAGCTTATTTTACCGCGCTGGTTCTTCCTCTCCTGCTTCAACTCAGACATGTTTTGGTCTCAGATGTTCACTTAAAGAAGACTTTCCTACATTTTCCTGCTCCGCCATCTTGCTCAGGGCAAATGTGTTTATGAGCCATGCGCTAGCAAAACAAGGCTAAGCGTTAGGTAGCTCAGTACTGCCCCTGGTGTTTTGAAGGATGTTTCAACCCTGATTCCTCTTTTCCTTATTTGCTGGATAGTAGAGCTGGCGCTAAAGAAACAAAAGCAAGCTGACTTTTTGCCTTTAGGCTCCGCAGTAGAAGGTTGAAAGTGGCTGCTTTAAATGACTGCAGGTAGGCCGGCGCTTTAATCAGGCCTCCCTGCAGTTTATCACAGCAGGGACCTCAGAAGCATGTAATTCATATGACTTCAAACTTGTGTGTTTCTCTGTCATCGACATCCTATCAACGGTGTTGTGACTGAGTTTGTGTGTCGGTCCAGAGCTCTATAAACTAGCATCCGTGAAAAATCAATCTTTTTCTTGTTCTGTCTCTTTAATAAGTTGATTTTTTTGTTTTCTTTTATAGATTTCCTGACAATCTGTCAAAGGAAAACTCTTTTTGTAGGTCCAACTGGTTATTTCACAGCACAGGAAACACATTTTGTAGCTCCACAGTTTTTTTTCCCACAGATTACAAGCTCAAATTCAGTCGCTTCAGTTCTACTTCATCTGTTGTAGAGGAGCCAATTTTAGTGTAACACCCATCAGTGGAATACTATTGCATTAGAGGTGAGCTTCAGCTTTGCATCTTTTAAATGTCAGCGATGTTCTGAATGTGATGAACAGGATGGAGATCATTCAGTACCAGCAGCTTGTTTTCTTTGGCATAAATCTTTCTAAACGTTTTAGATTACAGTGGAATCCTGAACATCAGTCCATCTTCTAAAGTTTCTCATCTCATCCACTATAAAAATATTACCAAAACAACGTTCCTCTCTTTTCCCTGTTGCTTCCCGGTCTTGCTCCACCTGTCTCTGCCAGCCTTAACATTAAGGCCCCTGACAGCTGAAGTGAAACCTCTTATTATCTTGTAAGAACAGAAACATTCTTCAAGTTCCTGGCATGGAGGTTGATCACACTGTGACACGTTACTGACACGATCTGGACTGAGCGTCTTTCTGTCTGCTCCAGCAGGTCAGCTCACTTCACGGTTCTGGCTGCAACAAGCCCGGATTCCAGCGGACCACGCCTCACAATCCAAATAACCTAGATAACCTTGGCCCAGAACAGCTAATCTGTTTTATAGCTGAACTAATTTGGGTTTACAGTAGATATTTGATTAATATTCAGTAGATATTTGATTAATATTAATTAATATTCAATTGCCTTGTTTCCATGATCCCTATGAAGATCAGACAAAGTTTTGTGTTCCCAGATATAGAAAAACATTTGTTTTTGTAGACTTCTAGAATATTTATCGATCTGTTTGTAGCTAATCTATAACAGATTCCGTTTAGGTACAGACGAAATATCATGTTCTCACATCTAAGAGCCTAAACTAGAACCTTGTGATAAATTAGCTGCACTCAATCTTTAAATGTTGTGATTTTAGTGGAGAGTTAAAGTAATCTAGAGCTGAAACAACTAGTTTATTTAATCAATTAAAACTAAAACTAAACTAATTTAGTCGTCACCAAGTTGCTTTATAATCCCGTTTTACCGTAAGCGTCTATTTTGAACACAATCTGTTATATATGCGGTCTATAGGTGGCAGTAATGAGCTACCTAACACTGATCTACCAGTGGAGCAGTAGAAGAAGAAATCAGCCAATCGTTAGCCTTGTTTTGATAGAGGTGGCTAAGTCAACTAAGTCAGAACATTCACAATAAAGATCAAATTAAAGATGAAATTAAGTGTAGAGAATAATAAGGGCTGAGATTATTGTTAATATGCTGAACACTCAACACGTTTTACATAATTTTACCTCAGTTTTGTATTTTTTGCCTAAAAATGACGAAATATTTTACACTGTTGAGTTAATTTGATCCTTTAAACTAAGTTAAATTGATTACAGTGAACTGCACAATTCTCTTTTTTGTTCCTTTTTCTTAATGAATTTGATCTTATATGGAAAAGTAAATGTCAAATAAAAAAATGATAACAAGCGATTAATCGATTAATCGTAAAGATAATCAACAGATTAGTTGATTATGTAAATAATCATTAGTTGCAGCCCTAATGGAATCCTATTGAGTCTAAGATATTTTTGTTGTCATGGACTGAAGGTGTAGTTTTGTTAGGAGGTCAAAAAGGAAGCTCTTAATTGCCGCCGCCGGCTCTTTAGAGCTCTGCTTTGACTTTGCAGTTACAGTCGCTGCTAAATCCGACCAGCGTTGTGAGAGCGAGCGTGAAGCAAAGCCAGGAGGATTTACCCCGCCAGGTCCGGGGCCTAACGGGGACTTGATTGGGGGTCTCTGGGCTTACACAGTAACAAATATCCTTAGGCTGGAAGGAGCAAACTCTAATTCAAAGTGAAGAATTAAACAGAAACTGGCATGAGATGGTGTCACTTCTCTAAAGTTACATGTACTGAAGGATTTCTAAAAGAAATACCACATCTAAGCCAGGAAAGAGAAACCCCAGCTGTTGTTTCAGGTTTCCCTTTATAAATTCATAATACTAATAGTATTTCTGAGGCTTCTTAACTGGACCAACTTTTCACAACACTTTCCACATTTTAATGTGAAATAAACAAAATTATGTTGAATTTTTGAACAGCCAAAAAAAGATTAGTTACATATTATTCTATTAGACAACTTGGTGTTATTGAACATTAGTAATGTCACCATTTGTGGAAGTACATTCTTTTACTGTGAATGTTTAATATGTGAGAGTTATATCTAATAAAGATCTGAATATAAACAATATGAACGAGCTTATTTGTGGTTATGAGCACCAAAAAAACTAAAAACTTACAAATTAGTGAACAAGGGTTGAATCATTCAGTCAGTTTATGCTTCAATCTGTGGTTATTCGTTTTATTAATTTACTTAAATCAGTAGTTACTAAAAATTTGTCATTGCAGATTAATGAAGCAATAAACTTTGATGTTTTCAGGATTAGAACAATGCCTTTGTTAGTTTATTACACTGAGTGCTGAACTGTTATTATGAATACATGTAGGAATAAATGTGTTGTTACACAACTCTAGCAAAATGTTTGCTAAACGTTTTTATAACCACAAAGAATTGATTTAGTTTTTGAATTAGTTGTTTGAAAAAAAGTCTTGCCAACATTGTAAACAGCATAAACACAGTTTTACATCCTAATTTCTTTGTCATTCTTTAGAATAATGGTCCAGACGTATAGGCTACTTAATGTTACGATAATTTTAAAGTGACAATAATTTTGACTCATATAAATACCTTCTATATTTTAATATATTTGATAATATTATTTTTTTAACAACCCTACAACATGATGACTGTTGTGTTTCATAATAAATGTGTATTTCCTCATTTCATTATGAGCTGGAGGAAAATGTCAAAGTGAGCTGATAAAAAAACAAAACCTCTGATATCTCAGATCTACAACAGGACCTTCTGCTCTGAACAAACCTGCCGATTAGCAGCCCAGCTTCCTGTTCGCTCGGCTGCATTCACACTTTTTGTGCTTGTTGTGGTGATAAACCTGATTAAGCTGTTTGGCAGCAGCAGTGGCCGCTGCAGGACCCTGGTGGTTTCAGAGGGGCTGCTTTCTGAAGAATGCTGTGTAATTTCAATCCTGCCAGAGGTTTTTCAGGTCGTGTCAGCTCCTCACTGCCGCCCATATGCTCCCAATCAAAGTAAGCTAATGTGCCAGCTGTCAGCTGTATGTTGTCTTCTGGAAAGGCTGCGCTCCTGATTGTCCTGACCCGGTGAAAAAAACCAGCGCGAGGATGGCCCAGCCAGTGGAAATAGTTTCTCTTGTAGGGTTATTCTAGTTTGAGACGTCTGTTTCTCTTACTGGTGTTTTACGTCTTCATTGTAGAAGTCTAAACTTTACTGCTACCTATAAATGTTTTAATGAGTACTTGTGTTGATTTTTTACCCATTTAGCCAGTAGCAGACATCTTACTTAACTGTCTAAAAGAAAGGAATGGAAAGAAATACATAATCTAGGACTTGTGTGGCTTTTATTAAGTTACAAATATTAAATCTCAGGCTTGTACTTGACTCAGGTTTTATTTCATGTATTATTATCCATGTTTTTTGCATAGGAAACGATCCTGAGGTCAGTTTATAAGTCAACATGTGACGTAAAGCTTGTCAACAATTTTATGACCTGTATTGTTTTTGTTTTTATGATTAGAAACATTTTCAACAGAGAATTGTAGGGAATCATCTTTCAGCCACACTCAGGCTCATTTTCTCAATAAGAGCAGTTTAGACAAAAGAAATCATGACTTAAACATCATTTTTTCTTCTGATGCTGGAATTCAACGACATGATGGAACTGCTTTAAATACATATAATAAAACCAATGTTGTGCATCCTTTATTACCCCTGTTTATATTACAGGTGAATATTACCATAACTAACAGGACAAATTAGGGCTGCAATTAATAATGGATTAATGTGTTGATTATATTTTGATTAATCTCATTTTATTATTAATTTATTTAGCATTTACTTTCACATATAAGCTATTAAAAACAAAATTTCATTAAGAAAAAGGAAAAGACAGGAGAATTTTGCCATTCACTGCAAAAAATTTACTTTATTTAAAGGAACATAGGAGCTCAACAGAAAATACAAAAACGAGTTGAAATTCCAATCAACTTATTAACTTTACAGAATATAAATTAAAATCACAGCCCTTATTATGCTCTACATTTAAATTAATATATTAATTAATCAATATTAATATTGTTGGTTGTTTTTTTTCTGCACACCTGCAGCTCTAAATGAATATGAACTGAATTCATTAACAGTATTTAGCGCCTTTATTTTCTTATTAGCTTATTTTACCGCGCTGGTTCTTCCTCTCCTGCTTCAACTCAGACATGTTTTGGTCTCAGATGTTCACTTAAAGAAGACTTTCCTACATTTTCCTACTCCGCCATCTTGCTCAGGGCAAATGTGTTTATGAGCCATGCGCTAGCAAAACAAGGCTAACGATTGGCTGATTTCTTCTTCTACTGCTCCACTGGTAGATCACAGCGTTAGGTAGCTCACTACTGCCACCTATTGACCGCAGATTGTGTTAAAAATAGACGCTTACGGTGAAACGTGATTATAAAGAAACTAATTGACGACTGAATTAGTTTTCAAGTATTTGATAATTGATTTTAACCCATTAAACTAATTAGTTGTTTTAGGTCTACAACATATTGAGCCATTACAGGATGTGTTTATAAAATTCAATTAAATGGACTTTACTTTGCTTCCTTAAAGTTCTAGTTCTGAGTCGTCAGGTAAAGAGACGCCAGTCGTTCACCCACAACTGTGTTGGAGTGTAATCTGCAGAAAGGAAGCATGAGAAGCCCAGATGGGAAGCTCCCAGTGATGGATCCCTGTAGTCAGGTGTCTGACAGCACTGGAGGGAGTTAAAAATGTGCTTCATTTTATTTCCACTCTGATTCACACATGTACATTTCCCCTGATTGGTTCTCTTCTGGGATCTGTAAAGGATCTCGCTTACAGGGCGCTTTGCTCGTTTGCTTTGTCTAAATCTCATCGTGTTTGTGCAACGTTACCTGCCACTGTGTGGAACTTGTTCACACATACTTAGGCCGAGCTTGGAGATCACTTTACAGATAAGATGATGCAGGGAAGCATCTCATTTGTCGTCGAGGCTTCCGGGAGCATCCTCTTGTTTCTTTGTCCACTGGTGTGAACAGAAAATCATTTTGTGCTTTTCAGTTCGAGTATTCTTCTGTTAATAAAACCGTAGGACAAATGTTAACGTTGATGTAAAAGGATTTCAAAACATTTTACTTTTTGTCACTTTCTGCTTTGGAAGACCTGGAAAACTGGGAAAACTGTGATTACTGTACAGGTGAGGAAACACCATGATCTGGACCTGCTTCAGACTGACGGCAGAAACCTTGATTACCTGATCCACTGAGAGGCTGGACTGCTCTGAGATTCATATCTGGCTCTGAAAGAGTATCTGTTTTATCCCATCACTGAATGTTATACATCCTCAAAACACAACTGTTGCTGTTTTTTTTTGTCTGGGATTCAAAAACGGTTAATATTAATAGATCATTTAAAATTAAAAGCTGCATAAAAAAAAAACTGAATCTCAAAATTCACATGAATACATGATAAACATGTATAAATGATTGGAGAATCTTTTCATGCCCTGTTTAAAAAAAAAAAGGTAACTCTTTTTAACTGTCTAACTCCTCAGTTTTTCTGTGTTAAATTAATTTATTGATTACTGAAATACTTTCTGCTTACTAGAACAACGGGAGAGATTTTGTTTGTACTTTTTTCAATTATTCACATCTCCATCGTATTGCAGCTTTTTCACTCTATTCTAGAAACCCCTGCACCTTTAGAAACACATGCTACCGTCATGTCCATAAATTATCCTCTGACATCTGAGTTCTTTTTAAAATTTAAATAATATTTGAATATTTACTGACACCAGAGTTTGTTTTTCTTGATACTTGATTTACGGACTTTGTCCAAAAACTTGGAAGCCTCTAAT
Organism: Orestias chungarensis; assembly: GCA_032876305.1. Lineage (NCBI taxonomy): Eukaryota > Metazoa > Chordata > Actinopteri > Cyprinodontiformes > Cyprinodontidae > Orestias > Orestias chungarensis. The sequence continues at coordinate 101,681 of JAVLVB010000668.1, forward strand.
TTGACCGTTTGGCTGCGTTCACACTGCAGCTCTTGATGCTCAATTTATTCTGAGATTTTTTCTGGACGATCATATCAATAATACATCTGACCACCATGTAACTTCTGTGTAAACTATTTACAACGCCAAAGTGACGCTCATGCACAGAAGAAGAGTTCAGATGTCACATGTTTACGTCAGGGACGACGGACGCTGCCGTCTGTGGTGGATGTGAAAGTTGTTGAGCGACAGGGACTGACCGTATCATCACAATATCAGAACAAGAGGAAGGAAGCTGTGAAAAAAAGAAAGCTAAACCTGGCACTGCTCGCTTCAGACGTCGTTTACGTCCAGATTTACCACATGTGGCATCTCCTGCTGCACAATCATGACGCACGTCTTACGCTGATGATGGTAAAATGTGATAAAATGAAAATTCAGACAGCAAATGCTTTCAGATATGTATCTGATCTAGGTCTGCAACGAACAAGTATTTTTATAATCGATTAATCTGCCGGTTGTTTTTGCGAGTGATTGATTAATCGCTTTTCATTATTAATTTTATTTAGCCTTTATTTTTCAATATTAGTTATTAAAAATAAATTTACATTAAGAAAAAGGAAAGACAAGAGAATTTCCACTGCAATTTCTTTAACTTTGTTTAAAAGAACAAATGAGCTCAACAGTTTAAAACATTTGTTCATTTTTAGGAAAAAAATACAAAAATTAGGTAGGATTTAATACAACTATATTAAGATTACAGCTTATTAATAAAAATCTCAGTCCATATTCTGCTCTACATTTAAATTCCTATTTAATTAGATGTTTATTGTGAATGTTGTGACTTAGTTGGACATTATTGTTCCTAATAATCTGAACTTGTGTCTACCAGCATGTTTAGAACAGAGTTAGTAAGTGGTAGACATTGCTGGGGGTGAGACTTTCTTACATTTTCCTTCTCCGCCATCTTGCTCAGGGCAAATGTGTTAATGCGCCTGACCCATGCGCTAGCAAAACAAAGCTAATGTTCGGCGGATTTCTTCTTCTACTGCTTATTATAAAGCGACTAATCCATGACTAAATCAGCTGTCAACTATTTTAATAATCGGTTTTAATCAATTAATATGGATTAGTTGTTTCAGCTCTAATCTAATCACATATGAAAACGGCAAAATAATGTTGTTTTGGGGTGAGTGGAAAGATCGGAAATGGTCCGATAAGACTGCTGTGAAAAAGTGGGATATGGTTGTTATCCTGCCGTGAGAACGAACCTCTGTTTTCGGCTTTCTTAACCTAACTTAATTCTTACAGACGCTTTTAAGAGTCAAAACTATAAATATATATTTGCTTATCATTTTATCAAAATCAAACCAAGTCAAGAATTTTAGTTTTTCTTCCACTTTTGCGTTAATTGATTTAAATTAGTTTCTTAACACTAAAAATAGTTGGACTTTGAAAGATTTGCAAATGTCATACAGAAGACACTTCAGTCGTTAATCGGACGTCGGATCTCCATTTTGTTGACTTGTAATAAGTTTCTTCTGCTCTTGCTGTAATCAGATGTCTCTGGGTTTGTTTAACACAACAGGAATTCCTCGTCAGCATCAACGAAACCTGGATTACCTGCTGGTGAATTAGAGCGACCGACTGTTCCCACTCCGACATGTCTAAGAATAATTTTGTCTCTGTGTGACATTTCTCCCCCTGTGAGATAGAGCTTAGTCAAACAGGCGCAGCGTCGCTACTAATGCTGTGTTGGTTCAGATGCTTGTTAAGGCTCTAACGTTTGGATTTGGCTGTACACAAATAATTACCTTACATAATCTTCACCGGAAGCAGAAAGCTGTTCTCTGAAATACCCACAGAGTTTATTTGACGTTGTTTCGTTTCACGTCGGCTGTAGATTAAACCTCAGTGTTTATACATCGGTAATCATACCCATTCTGAACCATTACTGTGCTCTTCTTTTCTCTCCTCATATCCAACAGCTGGTCTTCATCTGTGTATCCCCGTCGCCGCTTTTACTGACCTATTTAGCGCCTATCGGAGGCTTTGTCTGATGCACCATTCAGAGCGAGGAGAGATTGGTATCGGCCTGAGCCGTCCTTACATAAATCACATGACTGTCTTTCCTCTCAGCTCCTATTCTTTTCCTCCCTGCAGCTTAATTAAGATGAAAAATATGATAACACATTAAATATACACAACACTTTTCATCTAGGAAGATCTCGTCCTGAGGAGAAACGGGAAAGGAGGCATTTTTCCCCTTTTCCTCTCAGACCTGCTTGCTTAATTTTCAACTGTTTATGATTAGAAAATCCAAACTTCAAGGATTAAGTGCGTGTAAATGAATGATTTTTGTGTTTCATTAGGCAGTAAATATATTTTTAAATAAAAAAAATCATTATTGTTTATGCTAACCCTGATGTGAAACTAAAAGGCTGAACGTCTGTAGATGCAGGAGTTTAACATTTTTAATGTCATTTTTGCCTTCATCTAGAGTTACTTTTGTGTTTTAGGTCTTTTGGACATATCAAAAAAGTGTGCTACCTATAAAACTTGTGCTGCCATATGTTCCTCTGCTATAAAGGTTTCTTTAGCAGCCACGTTGACTCGTCCCTCAACATCTGGGCGTGACTAGGCCTGATGTTTAATTGTCAGCCAGTCATTTGGGGATTACTTGTTGGAAATGTCTGGATCATTGCCATGTTTCAGGATCCAGTTCTGCTCCAGCTTTATTTCTCTAAGAATCACAAACCTTTACAATTTATTTGTTAGATTGGCTTACTTTTTTAAATTATTTTTATAGTTCACCAAACATGTCATCCTTCCTGTTTTCCCCATAGTTAGATTACAGTTCCTCCAGAATATCTGGACTCTGCGATCGCAGAAAATCCCCCAAATTCAAGGAAAGCGCGCAGAATATGAGGGGGTGCGCATAATTCTTAAAAAGCTGCATATTAACTGCATTAATAGCATCTAACCACAGAAATCACTGAATTGTGTAAATTCTCCTGATTTTACTGATTCCGCATTTTTTGGCAGAAATTTGAAATGATTATTTTCTTACGTTTGACCGACACTCAGTCAAACGTTTCCTGTCCAAACATTTTTTGATACCAGCTTATTAAAACATTCAGATTTACTAAAATTAGGATGGAGCGGATTTAATCTGCAGCACTTTGGAGTTGGATTAGAATCAGATTTGAGTTTTATTTTTCAGCTTTGCTTCATACAGGAAAACAAATCCCAGGGTGGGATTTTTGATCAGCTCGTTACAATTCTGAAATTACCGAGCCGAGTGTTTACTCAAACTGCAGTTTGTTGAGATGACACTAACACAGATGGATTATGATATAACAGTAGAATAAACCTGAGTTTCTGGGGTGTAATAAGAAACTCCGTAATGAGACCTTATTCCTGAAGGCGCTCAATTCTTCACTTCTCCCAGAATGAAGCAAAGAAGAACCGAATTGAAGTCTGTTAATAAGGTGTCAGACAGGGAAACCGAACATAAACGCTGACAGATTATTTTACTCAAGGGGATGAACTACATTTGCAGCGTAAGAAACAGTTATTTTGTAGTGCTTAACTTTGGGAAAGGCTTATTCAGGTACCAGTGTTGGTTTTAGCAATGTTCTTAGCTGGACAGCTCAAGTGGAATGTTGCCTGACTTCCAATTGGAAGGTCATGGGTTCAAATCCAGCCAATGGCAAAATACACCACAGCATCCAGTGTGAGTCCTTAGGCAAGACCCTTTGCACTACTGCCTACCTGGCGCCGCAAATGGCTGCCTCAGTGTGATTACACCAAAACACATTCCTAGTATGTCCTGTATGTACCTGGCAAATAAAGCTGATTTTTTAGTTTTACTCTCTTAGATGAAAATGTGTGTAAGTTTTAGTCAATTATGTGTGTTGAATGGTTGATACTGCAAGTCTGTCTCTAGGCAGCTGCAGGCAGCTGTGCTGATGCAAATATAATCATTCCCTCCTGAAAAACACGATTCTGCCATCGCAGAAAATCCCCCAAAATCAAGGAAAGGACGCAGGATATGGCTGCACATAATTCTTAAAAAGCTGCATATTCACATCTGATCCAGCATTATTTCTCAGAAATGTGAAATAATTGATGATTTTCTTAGTTTTTCCTGACACTAACCCCACCACACATATTCATACCACAAATATCCAGAACGTTCTTGTAAGTTCAGAGTTTTATTCATTAACACATGCATAATGTTTATGAGCGGGACGAAGAGCACGATGCAATTTTCACCTTTGATCAGTTCCTCCAGAAAATTGCAATTCTGCAATCGCAGAAAATCACGCAAAATCAAAGAAAGGGCACAGAATATTGGGGGTGCACATAATTCTTAAAAAGCCGCATATTCGCTGCATAAATAGCATCTAAGCTCAGAAATCACAGAATTATGTAAATTCGCCTAATTTTTATTGATCCCGCATTTTTCCTCTGAAATTTGAAATAATTGATTATTTTCTTACTTTGACTGACACTAACCCCCCCAGCTAAAAGTGAACGGTCCGCCGCGTCGCGTAGTGATGTCATCACCTCCCTGCGCCACCATAAACTCGTTTTGGTCCCAGCAGCGGCGGCACGTCAGCGCGTCGGCCATCTTGGATGAGTCAGATCTGCCCTGTAAACTAATAAAATCTAATGGAGTGAAGTTGATCCAGCGTCTTACTACAGGAGCTTTAAGTTAGTAACAACTGGCTTTGTTCTTAGATTCTGGATTTCAGAACTAAGCAATGTTCATATTTAGCTCATACTACGTTATAGATGACCTTAAATGCTCCAAGACTCTAAGTTAGCATAACGGGACTAAATAACTGGCTCAGCTATGCTGCTATGTTATGTTATCTTTGCTGTTTACTAGATGTGGGAGAAGCAGGTTTATTCTCCTACATTTGGAAACAACTATTCACAAGTTTTTCATATTTTTCTGCATTTTTATCGGAGAAAACGAAATGTTGCAGAATTTACCTCAGAATCGAGGATTTTCCCCTGCTTTTTACTACTAACTTGTTAAAGTTGAGAACCTTCAGTCGTTTCTTTGGGTCTTTTACAGATTGAAGGTTCGGTCTTCACACACTAAAGTTGAAACCTGAACTTCTCTCCTTCAAATTGTTGAAGTCTTCCTACTGTATTTCCTGTAATCCTCATTTCCCATTCAAACACTTAGATAAACGTTTTAAAAATGTTCTCCTGTTTCCATGTGAACTCGAAGAGCCCGTCTTGCTGCCAGTGGCTTTAAACTCCTCCTGTACAATATTTTCTGTTTCTGTTTCACACCTTTTTAAACTCCCCACGAGGCTAATGAGCTGCAGAAGATGGTGTGAAGACCTCAGACAGAACTTCAGATCTCAGCATGGTGTTTACTTCTGTTACTTCTGCTTCCACAGTCGGGAACGCACAAACCAAACATCTGAGGTTGGAAGTTGGAAAACCTCCATGTAGTTACAATGATTACATGCAGCTGATATGATGCATGTAAGTGTAATTTCATTTTTGTAAGGAGGAATAAATGCAGAGTTGTCTTTATTAGCTTACGGGAAATCTTAGTTATTATTAGATTTTTACAGACAATCTTTAAAATCCTATTACCTTTTCTCTTGGTGTCCATTTTGTTTGTACTATTAGATTTAATATCAATTTTTCCAAATGTTTGTCTGTATCTGGTGAGATAAGAAACAGTTTGAGTTTATTTAATTTCAAAAACTGCGCCTCCTGAAATAAAGACAATAATGATTTACATGATGGATCAGAGCGAATCCAAGGTGAAACTTTGTCGCTCCACGTTCTCACACTGAGTCAGGCTGAATTGAGGATTTGTTAGAAATAAGAGGAATAGAGTTAAATCCTTTCCTGTAGCTTCCTTTAAACCAGGAGAGCTTAGAGGTTCATTACAAAATAGAATAGAATGGAATTCAACTTTATCGTGAATAAACCGTCTGTAGTGCAAGCAGCGAAATGTAGTTTACAGGATATAGAATTATTTACATGTGTACAGTACATATTATGGATTATAAAATATGGATTTACATGCATACAGATTATATACAGCTGTGGTTGAGAAGTGCATGTAAGTGGTGTTGGGTCCGTGGGTTATTAAGTCTGCTCCTAATGTGGTGGAGTCCCTCTTTTAGGGTTAAAGGTCAGTTTTGGATGTGTGAGTGTGAGTGTGAGGACAGTCCCTATGTTATTGTTGTGTGGGTGGATGAGGGCTGGGTACAGTCCTTATAGTTGCTGGTGTCAGGAGTCGTTCAGGAGCATGACAGCTGTAGGGAAGAAGCTGATCCGGCGCCTGGTGGCTTTAGTCGGTAGGCTCCTGTATCGCCTACCAGAGGGCAGGAGGGAGAAGACTGTGTGTATTCAGGGTGAGTGGAGACTTTGGTGATTTTCCCAGCTCTTTTCAGACACCGCTTCCTGTAGATGTCCTTGATGGCAGGAAGTGGTACCCCGGCGATGCGTTGGGCAGTTTTTACCACCCTCTGCAACGCCTTCTGGTCCAAAGCAGAGCAGTTTATGTACCAAAGTGATAGAGTTGGTGAGGATGCTCTCAATGGCTCAGCGGTGGAGGTTTGTGAGGATGTCTGAGGACAGATTGTTGTTCCTCAGGGTCTTTATGAAGAAAAGGCGCTTGTGCTTCTTCTTTATGAGTTTGGAGCAGCTGATCGTCCCGGTCAGGTCCTCGGAGATGTGGACTCCCAGGAACTCAAAGCTGTCCACACGCTCCTCCGCCGTCCCCTTGATGTGGATGGGTGGAGATGGGTCAGCGTTTCTCCTGAAGTCCACGATGACGGACAGAGTCAATGTCTTTACCGCAATAACGTTTTACATTCTACTGACACGATCGAATGCCTGATGTTGAAAAATAATCTGCTGCTGTACAGAAAACAATAAGCCTTATGACTGACTGATTAATCAATGACAAACTCCGACTCCTCCAATGTAATCGCAGATGATTCTCATCCGTCCCTCTAAAGCAACACGTTTAATTGATCAACAGAAGAAAATCCTTCAAAATGCCGTTTCCCACTCATTCACAGCCGAGAGTTTCTCTCGTGGACTATCGGCGTCAATAATATGAGTTTAAAGTGTGATTAGAAATTAGCTCAACCTTGTTCTTTACACAATTTAACGTCATTCATTTTTGGTTACTCTAGAGGCCTGATGTTAAATGTTTCATATTTCATATAAAGTTAGACCTTTCCTGATGTTCTCACGGGTTTGATTCCAGCTTCCTTCCACGTGTTGATTTGCCCTTGAGCAAGGCAATTACCCCGAGGTTGCCTACTGATCTGTGCATTAGTGTATGGAAGTGATTGGAGAGCATCTTGATAAACTATATAAACAAACTCTTTTAATAAGAAATTGCTTATTTGTTGTGATTTTTTTGCCGACTGATGTATTTTAAACTCACACATTAATTATTTTCTAGAAATTGTACAGTGTGTTATTTAACAAGTAAATTTATATTTACTGGATGGCCGTGCAGATATCTGACGGTTTAGTTTGTGCCTTTCTGTCGGAACGTGTGAAAAGAAAGTAATGGTGCATCAAGAGAGTCGCTTGAATAATTAGCATTTAAACAATGTTGTTCCTCTGGTAAGGTGCAAGGAGAGGATGTGTTTATGCAGAAACAGATTCTCCATTATGCCGAGTGACATTTAGCTGACCACTAATCATTGTCGTGTGTGTGGATCCTATACAGGTCTCCCATTTTTCTGATGGGTTTAGACGTCCGTCCAGAACTGGACGTGTTTGTTTTCAGCTGAAACGTGTCCCTGCTAGACGATGTTGATGCACTCGTCACAGAGACGTCTGATATTAGCTTTGGTTAATTAAAACAAGTGAGGACAAAGGTCTCAGAGGGACGAGATGCAGCTTGAGTGCAGAAATACCTGGCAGCTTTTATTTGGGCTTTTGTTGCCGTGTTTAAAGGTAAAGTCGGGAGAATTCAAAATGTTCTTTAAAGAAATATAATATACTGCAATAATATGGAAGCGATGTTTAATTCCAGAACTAATTGTATTCAATATAAAAACATTTTCTGCACAGTTTTAGGTAAAATTGCTCAGCGGTTGGGGCTTCTGACAGTTATACAATAATTTTTACTCATAAATGTAAATTTATTCAGGAGGATTTTTATGTTTCTACAATTTAACTTCTCTTGCATTTCAGTCTTAATATATTCCATCCAACCCCTTTGAACAACAGGCAGAAACATTAATAGATGCCAAAAAAAAAGATTAATACCTATTAAGATTGAGGAATTCAGCTCAGTTTATTCCTTAAGTAACAATTTATTCAATTGTCTCCTCAAAGTACATGAAAAGAAATAATTTTAGGACAATCATCCATTAATTCCCTTTAATCTTCCTTTTCATAAGTGTGTTTAATGTTATGAACCACAAGCTAAATATTATTTTATTCTAACATTTTTAGGATTTTATTTACTTTAACAAATATTTAAGGTTGTTTTAGTCTGATTGCTATAAAACCAGTCACCATATTTCTCAGGTTTAAAGTTTCCACAGCTTTTTTTTCTGTTCAACATAACAGACGAACTGAAGGAACAAACACACAAAGTCAATGAACTAAATCAACCAGGAACAAAAAGTAAATTCTCTCCTGGTATAGACTTTTTAAAGAGTTTGTTTTTAAATATTAAAGAAATAAAATAGAATAACAGAATGAAATTCTTGTGTAAAATCAAGATTTGAACAGGCTATAACTTTAAAGTGCTTTTAGACAAAGGTTTTCTGTCAGTGAGAAAATTGTTCAGGATGACTCAAAGTCTCATGAGAGTGAAGTTATTCATCTCACAAGGTGGCTTCCATATCTGAAAATGTTTAGTTTGAACTTTAAAGTTGTTTTAGATAAAGTTATTTATAAATTAAATTATAGGAATAAATAAAGGTATTCATTTGTTCTGAACAGCCCAGATGAAATCAATGGGCTCAGAATTTGTTAGAAAATCTCCACAATAACCAACAGGCTCTGCTAAACCGCTGTTGTTTTCATCCCCACTACATTCACCCATGTTTGCCCCCCTGCCATGGTATCGTGACTGAAAGGAAAAATGATCTTTCGCTCTGCTCTCACTAAGCTCAGTACTACTATCGCCGTTTTTGCCGCAGAGCAGAGGCTGTTTTACAAACTCTTTACTGCAGATCTTTGAATAGAACCACCCCCACAACAAATGTTCTATCGCAATCGTCTTGTGCTTTAATCGAGAAAAAGGGATTTGACAACACATACTGTTATCGTTTTATTGTCCAGCCCTAATATGTTTGTACATTTGCGGTAAAGTTGCTAATCTTTCTACCTTAGACAACTACCACAGGACTAAATGACTACAGACCTGTTGCCCTCACCTTTGTGGTCATGAAGTCCTTTGAAAGACTGGTTCTCAACCACATTACGGAAATCACGGACCCCCTGCTAGACCCCCTGCAGTTTCCCTATTGGGCCAACCGTTCGGTGGACGATGCAGTGAACATGGGTCT
>JAVLVB010000668.1:141805-151814 GCA_032876305.1 Orestias chungarensis
CTTTAACATCAGGAACAACAGGCGTCGCTTTAACATCAGGAACAACAGCCGTCCCTTTAACATCAAGAACAACAGGTGTCGCTTTAACATCAGGAACAACAGGCGTCGCTTTAACATCAGGAACAACAGGCGTCGCTTTAACATCAGGAACAACAGGTGTCGCTTTAACATCAGGAACAACAGCCGTCCCTTTAACATCAAGAACAACAGGTGTCGCTTTAACATCAGGAACAACAGCCGTCCCTTTAACATCAAGAACAACAGGCGTCGCTTTAACATCAGGAACAACAGGCGTCATGCCAGTGGAAAAAAGCTTCGCTTCAGGCGTGTCTGGCGTCTCGTTAGGTGCAAATCTGACATTAAACATTAAACATTAAAAATCTTGTCTGTCTGACTCATTGCTGTCCTCTTCAAAAGACTAAATGGAGCTTTACCCCATCATTATTTTCCTGTTACGTGATTTTTTACTCTATAAAAAATGTTAGAAAACATAGAAACCTGTAAAATTGTCCTAATCTCTGAACTTTAGGTGACATATGTGGATAATGACTGTAAACACAAAAGATGGCCAGTTTTCTCTCACACTAAAGCAGAGTGTGAAACTGCAGAGCTGCAGCTGTTGATTACCGAAGAAATTATTAGTATACTTAGAAACAACAGGCAATTCACTTTGTGTCCACCAGTGAAAGAACCTTTTCATTTAATGTAAACTGGCAGAATAAGTGGAACATTCTCACTGCCTCTGCTAGAAGTGAACTGCATTTGCATCCCTTTGTTCTGGGTGAAATTGTGTTAAAGCCATTGTAGCTTTCCAGCTTTTGTTGTTTCATGCACGGCATTCCCGGTCACTGATTTGTGTATTTAGAAAATAAATTGTACCAAGCTTGGTGGGCGGCAAGCTTAAAAGCTGCTGCAGAAGTATAAAAAGTTCCAACGATCGTTCTCTTTGTTTTTATTTCTAATGGTTTTTCCTGAGCTGCATTGTTTTCTGTATGTCACTGCTCCCTCATTACTCAGGTCTTACTTAGCTTTACCACCTGTTACGGTGTTTGTATGTTTTAATTGTCTTGTTAATTGAAGCTTTAAGCACACTTCTGTGTGGTGTCTGCATGCCAGCTCTGTTGCTTGGAGGTTGCAGGCCTTAACTCCTCCAAGCCTAAAGCTCTGACATTTGCATTGAGTCATAAAGTCTGGGGGTTTCTGGAGGCAGCTGTGTTCTTCCATATGGACAAATTAAGAGTAGATGGCTGGAAAAACCACATTATTTCCTGCCAACGTGTCACTAAAACAATGAAGTCAGATCGCACTCTGAAAGGTGTGTCCACAACTCTAACATTCGTATTTGCATTTATATGTCAATAAAGTTCTTTTATCCAAAATTCTTCTGGAAAATTTGTGAGTCTGAGAGTTTGAATGTAAAAGCTGTGAGTGAAAAGTCTCATGAATATGAACTCTTCCTTTCCCTGTGGAGACGAAATTCAACTTTGAGGGTACAAGGAAACAACTTGTTACACTGCCGTCACAGGGCAGAGTAATCCATCCGCGATCACATCAAACACAGCCTGCTCCAAATTTAAAGATGGCTGAAGACATTGGACGGCAGGCAAAGATCCTTGATTTAGCAGTAAATTCTGTGGCACTTCGCACTCACAGCTTTTAAAAACGTACAATTATTTTGGGTACAAGACCTTTATTGACATATAAACAGGAATATGAATGTTAGAGTTGTGCACACACCTTCCTAACAGCGAGCTTACTACATATAAAACGGATCAATTCACCTCTGATGTGTTATTTAAGAGTGAAACAAGGTCGCGGCAGCAGAAGAATCAACGACGTCGGTTGTTGACTCTTTGCTGCATGTCTTCCCCTCATTCTCTCTGCCCGTGTCCTCTGGTAAAAAAATAAAAATGCTAGTTCCAGTAAAAACACTGTCACTGAACCAGAAGTTCAGTATCAACCATAAATGTTGAGCGTCTTCTCTGACGGTTTAAAACACAAACGAGAGACTTCCACACGTCTTGGATCAGCAGTCCTGGTTCGATCGATTGTGATTCGTTTTACACTCAACTCGGATTTTGTGTTTAGTGTTTCGTTTCTGTTTTGCTCATTCCAGCCAGGAAGTATGACGGCAGCCAATATCTCAACATCAGCGGCATCACGAGGGACCAGGCTGGAGACTACGAATGCAGCGCCTTAAACGACATCGCCTCTCCTGACACCAAAACAGTAAAAGTCACAGTCAACTGTAAGTAAATCTCTTTCTCTTTCTTTCTCTTTTTAGCACGCTTCCTTCACAGACACAAGGAAATGGACAGGGGGCAGCCTGAGCTGACACCTGAGTCACATCCCTGCCACTGCTCTTCAAAAAGTACATCTTATGGAAGTTTGAGAAAGTAGAAAGACGAGGTTAAAGTTTCTTAATATTTAATGTGAGAATTTCCTTCTTGTCTGTGCGTGCAGGTGATTAATCTGGTCAAAGAAAGGTCTGAGCGTTCTAAGCGCTATTCCATTATGCAGGTAATGAGTCTCCCAAAGGTGCGAGGAGACAGTAATGAGGAGTCCAGGCATTAATGAATGATGCCGGGCTTCAGCTGACGTGGCCACGTAGAATCAGAACCACCAGGAATGGGCCGGAACCCACGGTTGAAAATTACGGTCCTTCTCTCTTTCTGCAGAAGTGCTGCTTCACCGCCATGTTGTTCAGGGAGGTTTGGATCTGTGTCTACACGACTTATCAGCCAGGATGTTACATCGATATTAAGGGAGGGGGGCGGGGCCAAGAGAAGCGGCTCTGTTGCTGATTCAGTGCAGCTAATCAGCCAAGTTTTGTCATTCAACTTTCAGGAAATTGGGTTATTTTGTTTCACACGTTTCTGACTACCTAATTATTTTCTGTACAGCTTTGGTGTCTCTACTGTATTCTCACCTCATTGAATTGAGACAGAGCTTATTTCATCATCCTCCTCCTGTAACCAAGCCCTGGCTCCTGGTTTTCAGTCTAATGCTTGGCTCTAATGAGCCGGACATGAGTGCACTTTCAGAGGCCAGTTATTTATAGCGCCACTGAGGCGCGGGTTCAAAGATGAAAAGTGCTTTGACAGCGGTGGCGTCATTTGTGTTACAGAAGAAAGGAGATGGTCTCGGGCAGTTGAGAAGGCGTGTCACAGCCAGACGCTGCATTTTAAAGTAAGACTGCAGGGGTTTGTTGCTTTGGTCTCAAAACTAACTGAAGAGATTTGGCATCATTTCCTTGGCTGTGACGATTGGACACTCATGAAAAGGAAGTTTGCTGCAGCTGGTCGTGTTGATGCCGCGTTAACTTTTAAAGCTGCACAATCGCCCCTGATACTGTCTCTGTTATCGATCTGTCTCCCCAAGGAGAACCACACTAATTCTTCCTAAAAACAACTTTCACGCATGGTTTAATGTTATCTGATAATTTATCAGTTTTACCTTAAATTCAAGTGAAAAAAGAGGCAGCTTCCTGTGTCTGTCTGGGTCGTGACCTCTGCCGCCGTCACTGGTCTTTCCCAGAACGGAGGAGCTGACATGGGATCGGCGCTGCACACTTTTATAACACCAGCCCAGAAAATGACTCATGTGGTTCATTAAACACAATCTGTTATTAACCACATTATCAAGCAGGCCAACCGAAAAACCTAAAGGACACAGTAGTACGTTAACTTACCTTAACGAGAGTCAGACGGATCCTCAGTGGAGGTGAGCTTCACTTTTAAAACACTTTTAATTTTGGGATCACTCTGGTGATGATCAGAATAACATTTCTGTTTTAAACTTCCACCTGTATCAGTTTCCTTCCATGACTGGTGATATAAAACATGTACCTCCAGTTATTGTCTATAAAGAGGAGAAACAATCTCATATTGTTCCTACTTTGGTTAATGCTTGCAGCAGAAGCTCAGTTTTAGTGGCAGCAGACGCACGAAGCACAGATGCTGAAATAAGTGAAGCTCAGCCACAGTCGGCCTTACAGTTTCTACGTTTGGAGGCTTTACTGCGTCGTCTTAAAGCTCCGAGCGTCACAACTCTCCTCACTACCTCTTGTCTTGTGTTCAGGATCTTAGCCACAGTTAGCTCTCTGTCAGTTTTTATAGAAACATTTTTGGCGATGAGCTTCATTTTTTTCTCATTCTCATGTCCACCTTGTCTTCATGGTAGAACCATCCTCGCCTTGAGTTGACATGTTTGCAGAATTTGGCAGCATTTTTCTCGGTCCCAGTAAACGCCCTGTTGGAGCAGCGAATGATGGAAAACCTGCACGAAACAAAATGTCTGATGCTTTTAAGATCATGCAGGAGGAATTTCAGCATTCTGAGTGTAATTATTGTAATTGTGTCCTATTTTAATTTAATTACAGTAGGACACAATTACAACTCTGCAATACTGCTGACATGATGAATGACTGAATAATTAAGGATCTTCTCATTTTGTTTAACAAGTTTGTAAGTGTGATATGAATTTTATGTTGCAAAACTTTTCATAAATGAATATCCTCATAACTAAATGACTTGGTTAGTTTATGTTTTAAAGCTTTTGTGGTTCTTTATTTGCAGTTTTAGTTCTTACCAACGCTGATTCATGTTTAATCCAAGTGCCTCTGCCGACGTTGAAGGTTCTGAGTTTTATTGCGGCTGTTTAGCATTCAAAGTGTCGTGAATCCATTAAAACCCAAATAAACAAAGCATTTAGCTGACATTAAAGACGAAGAGCGTCGGTGTTTAGAGGCTTTAAATGGGAAAGAAAGGTGTTTGTAAGCTGCTGCTTTCAGAGTGTCTGTTTAGTGAAACATGTTTATGTTTATAATGAAGTATCTGAACTTTATTTCTAAATGCTAATAGTGACACAAATGTCATTTTCTAAAAGTAGGAAAGCAGAATGAATAAAGGGAGTTTTCTGTTTGAATGTCTGATTCAGTCTGAGCACTTAAAAGAGTTTTTATGAGGAACTGAGGAAAATTTGTGTCTATGATCTAGTTCAGTTCATTTCTGTTGGGCCGATTCACAACACTTGTAATCTCAAGGCATGGAAAATCATTACAATCCAAACGTGCACACATTCGATTGATCGTGGTTATAAAAATCTGCTTCAGCTTCTTTTAATTAGGGTTAATTAAGGTTTTAAGGGAAACCCAACGGATTACATCAAGCCACTGACTCCTAAGCAAGGAGGGAAGACCATAGCATGAGATGTGTCGTGAAAATCCCTCATAATGAACATCCATGAAGCGACAGTGGAGAGGAAAAACTCCCCTTTAGCAGGAAGAATCGTACAGCAGAACCAGAGCCTGGATAAGCCCTCTGCTGTATACGACTGGGATTGCAGAAGACGGAAAAATGATGAAAGACTTGTGCTTGTATATTTCTTTATCAAATCAAGAAGCAACAACGAGCTTCAGACCCGCCGATGAAGGCTAGCTAATAAATTGTAGCCTTAGCTGCTGTGGAACTGTCTGACAGAAGGAAGGCCGGCAGTCACCGGCGCCACCAGCAGGCGAGGGAAGGGTGAAAAATTTTGGCTAAAGACAGAGAAAAACAAATCAGCAACCCACAGATCACAGGACAAACTCCAACCTTTCTAAGCTGCCATCAAAAACACAAGCAAGGAACTGACCTACAAGCACTTTATATGTTAAACGAAAGAAAAATGAGAATGGAGGTGCAGATTATCACAGCTAACAGGATTACCAGACCAGGGGCAGCTTCTGTGGAGAGCATTATTAGCATCATTTGGTATGTTAATATGTTTCTGGTTTTCTCAAAGGAAAGAAGGCAGTCAAACAAGAGAATGATGGAGAAGTTTATATTTAGGTTTATATAGTTCTTATTAATGTGTCAGTTCAGCTCAGCTAATGAGACTCTCGGTCTGTCGCTTTTGTCTCGTCGACTCTAAATTGCTTCACAAGGTTTGTAAGCTCGTCTATATACAGAATGTGGATCACTCCTCGTTCTTTTACATATAAATCTAGATAATGTAAGTGACCTTTATGTTACGCGCTGAACCCGCTTTAACCAAGTTAGCATTGATCAGATTGTTTTTCTAATAGCAGTTTTAATTAAATGAAGTCCTAGAGATCATTTGTCAGGCCTGCATCAGTTATTTTTAATCACGCTGTTTAAACTGCGTGGGATTCAGTAAAGCTGACATTTCATGGGTCAACAGTTTAATTAAATACTATATGATACCTTCAAAAACAATGTGGGTTTCTATTCTGAGCTAAGAGTCCAGTTGACCTCAGAGCTAATTGCAGATTAGGACCATTAATTAAAGTGAGTAAACCAGAGTAATGGAAATAAATTTGAGCCCGAGCATATTTGCCGTTTTAATAAGAGGCGCCTGCTAAGCCTCCAGTTTTCCTCTGGATGATACGGGGGGGTTCACACACAGCAGCTCTGGACTCCGCCTCTGTGCTTGTCTTTCAGCACTTGTAACCTCAGCTTGGATTTCTCCAAAGCTCAGAAGACCTGTTTGATTAAATTACCTGCCTGAGTGGGATCCCTGCCTTTATTTACACAGTGATGAATGAATGCAGACTGAATACTTTCATCAGCTAACGAGAAAGATGGCAGACATCCCCGGAAGGTCGACCTGGAATCAGATTGACCTAGGGGCCCCTACTTGGCAAAAGGATCTTTCACCCGATGAAATTCGATCTCTGACCAAGTTTTCAAATTTACATATTCATCTTCACTGCAGGTGGGGTTCTGTTATTGGCTCAAATTCTCCCGACACAGTGAGATTCAAAAGCATAAATATTACATCTCAGCAGCTGAGCTGCCGTGATGAGTGAGAAGGAAACCACGGCGGGACGCCTCCGCCTGCGATCAAAGCCTCCGTTTCATTAATTAATGAAGCCACCGGCTTCAGAATCAAGGCGATCATCGCTAACCGAGTGGTTAAAACATTAACAGCAATCTGTTTCCCTTTCAAGGCGAGGAATCAAAGCTGTCTGACCTTGCTAAGCAGTTTACAAGCCTCACACACACACAGATTCCTCAGCTATTCCACATCATGTTTTTCAAGGTGAAGTTTGACAATCTGTACAGAACTCATGTTTTTTCTATGAGTCAGAGGAACTGAGACATTCGTCTGTCGTTTCCTTTTTTTGCCCTTTTTGTTGTGGTGGGTTGCATCTGCATGCTCACCACCTGGTGTGATCAGGTTTCTGGTTTTTTGTTTCCTAATGTAGAATTCACAAAGCAAAGCTACCACAGATCAGCTACCACAATAGCTCCTCACAACTGAGTCCAGATGCATAAAACAGGCTGTACTTTCATAACTAATAATGTATGAAGACTCACATTTGCATATAAATGGCACAGATGCATATTTTACTAATAAAAATAATGAAATTGTATGAAAACATGAGATATATTTAGCGTTCTTCTTCAACATGAATTGAAAAAGGTTATTTTCCCTCAATCAATCCTTTACTGTACGTAAAATATAATGTTTTTTAACACAAATTTAGAAGCATAATGAAGCAGAAGTAAAGAGAAAGCATAATTTTATGCCTAATTTGAAGTGTAGAAGGAAAAGGAAATTGGTTTATTTAGTTAATTGTTTCTGAAACACAAATTGATGAAATAGAAATGTAGCAGAACAAAAAACCAATCAGCTCTGTGAGTGTTGGGGTAAATTATCCTGCTGGAGTAACAAGAAAAGAGACAGCTGTGTTACAATCAAGCGGCTGAATCCTTATCAGTTCCCACAAAGACAGAATCAAAGCTACGTTGGAACTAGTTTCTTACTGGGCTCACATAAACAGCCTGGGAAGCTTAAAAATGAGCCAACAATCAGCCTGAAACAGGAGATCGCAGTCATCTCCAACGACTCATCGTGTGATGGCACGTTCTGCAAAGATCTGTACAAAAGCATTAAAAATAAAAGGTTATTCTGGAGAATTAGGGAAAACAAGATGTCTCTTGAAACCTGCAGGACACATGCAAATGTGTCCTGCAGGTTAACCCTGTAGTCGGGGTTAAAGTAGGTATCCAGGTTTATTATTTTTAAAGTCCTGTGAAGTCAACATCTGCTGATGTGCCTCTGAATGGTGAAGCAGCCAAAGCCACCATGAACACCTCACATCTGACCTTCCAGAGTCGTTAGGATCAATCCTTCCAGGACCTTTGGAGCGTCCTTGCTGGATTCTTGCAGGTCGGGGCAATAACCCCCCATCACACGCTGACGCCGTCCTGAGTGGGTCTGTGGGATGTGGTGTCTGATGTTCGTCCTCAGCCTTTGGACTCCTGAAGGTTTCATATGTTTCCTCAGATCAAGACATGAGAAAGAAATACTGTTACCTGGCCTCACCAGAGCGTTGCTTGTGTCTTTATATCTCTTTTTAGATTACTCTTGTAAACATATTTAGATATATTTATTGTAAAAAATTATCTATTTAGTTATCATTAAAGCAACACTTTACTAACTTTTCAACCTTCCTAAAACACTTTTGTGATCATACGTCGACTTACAGCTCGTTGAATGACGCCTCTCTCAGGACCTGAGGGGGTCCATATCACTTTAACCAGCTCTAATCAACTTTGAGGAGGGTGGCAGGAACCCTTCCACACAAAACAACTACAAATGTGCTGACTGCTTTACTGCATACGTCACTTCCCCCGTTTCTTATCTCCAACATCATCATCTGACATTGTTTCACCATAATTAGATTCATCACCTCATCGCTATTCATCCTTCACACAGACACTGGAAACAGAAATTAACTTCATTCCACCTGATCAGGATTTTACCACGCTAGGCGCTGGTGCTCATGGGAAATGTAGTCCTCCTTCAGCCTAAACACAAAACACTACCGCTTTTGCCCACTGGGTTTTGGGTTACTACCAAGCTTTGGTGGTTGCGTTTAGCATCACAGTGGCTTTCATGAGAGTCTTTTGAATATCAGTTTGGTTCCAGAGCGATCCACAAAAACCTGAACCAGACAATAACTCCCATGTTTCTGGGCTGAGAAGCTTTTGTTTTAAACAACCAGAGGTTAAAAGGGCTGTTTTACTGAAGGTCACAGAGAGGGGACGAAACAACATCCAGACCTGAGTAAAGGATTCAGATTGTTCTGTGTGGGAAAAACCTGAGAAAAGACATTTCCAGGTTTCTGTGAAACTTTGAATCAGTCATTGGGTTTTCGTCTCCAAAATAAACATGCAAATTGGGTTGATTGAATTTTAAGGTTTAAGAATCAGTTTATTTGTATGTATATATACATACAAATAAACATATGTATATATATATATGTATATAAAAGAATCAGAGAGAGAGATTATATGTGTACATGAGATTATTATGAATTATGCGAAGGTCTTGCAATAACCACAGTTGATTGTCTGTCTTGTTTCACCTTAGATGTTTTTTTTCTTTACATTTAAATGTAAATCACTTAAAGAACATGTGGATCCTGCTCTGAGGAGCGCTCTGGTTCTCTCCACTCATTCTCGTGTTTAGTGTGTGTGTGTTTTGCACGTACTCACCGTTTTTGCATCCACCCCCTGAAGTTTTAATTGGGTTCCTCCGACACACTGTCGCTCTTTGTTTTAAGTTCTTTTTTTCACCCCCTCCCCCACCAAAAGCGCCTACACGCCCCCCCTCCCCTCCCCTTCCTTTTTTAATTAAGGTTAGAGGTTTAACTCTGCACAGATACTCTTAAACCTGTTTTACTTCACAGCTCGGTTTCTCTTCCCTTCCAGACTAAAAACTGTGGCCTATGTTCACTTCTGCGCCTCTTTCTCCCCTCGGCTCCCTGCAGCTGTGACTTCTGCTCACACTTTCACCAAAAACAACACTTTTTCTTGCTTGCTGGAATTTACCACCAAAGTATAAACATTGTAAATGAGGATGCATATTAGATGTGGTGAAAGGCTTTACAGATACTCGCGGTCTGAAAAGACTCAAGTAACAGATGAATATGATTTATTGTTAACACTCCCTTGTCTTGCTTGTCCCAACCTTGCAAATTCTCGTCATGGTGCCG
>JAVLVB010000668.1:160205-178515 GCA_032876305.1 Orestias chungarensis
GCCGTTGCTTTGGAAACGGTCCATATGCAGAGCTGCCTTCATGACACTGGCAGAGATTTACTCCACATTTCCGCACATGAAAGAAATCTCATTTGGCATTCAAAGAACCTGCCGCTACCAGCCTGTCTTTGAACTTCCATTAAGCCATTTATCACCATGCTGTGCAATTCTTTTTATTCTCCTTTACTCGAAGGCAGGAAGGAGGTCCTTCTTCTCAATCCAGCATCTGTTGACCCCGAGCATTCAGTTTGTCCAACAGAAAACGTGCAGAGACCCGGATGTCAGACGTCATGACACACTCCCTCTGTTCTTAAACTATTCGTCCAACAATAATAGGCTTTTGTGCTTTTGTCTAACATTTTCTCTAATCTCTTTCTCCAGTTCCACCAGATATCCATGAAATGAAGAGCCACGGCGTCGGTTTGGGCCGCACGGCGCTGCTGCGGTGCGAAGCTGCCGCCGTGCCCTCTCCAGCCTTCGAGTGGTACAAGGGTGAGAAAAGGTAAGTTGTGTTTGTTCTGTCGTGTCCAGACATGTAATTGCATCAATCGTCCCAAATCCTCTGGATGTGGCTTTCTTGGTTTATAGTCTCCACGGCGATACAGTGTTTATTAGTTTAATCCAGGGTTAACTCTGGGAAGGTTTAAAAAATGATTTAGTTTTATCATTTTACTTGTTTTTAAACATATAAAAAAAGCACTAAGCACCTTATGAAAATATTTGTGTTTCTTTTGTGTAATTACACCTTTCCATCACTTTCGTCTTTGGTTTTTGCTGTTTCCTTTTAAAAAGCCACTAAAGAAAAATCAGTTAAATACGAAACAATTGGTGAAAATATGATTGAAAACTCCACAAATTTAGGCCTAAAAAGTATTTAACTTTGAGAATAAGTGTTGGAATCCTGTGTTCTCAAGATTCCTGATATGTTTCAGTTCTTTTCTGCCCAGTCGGCACAGAAACTCTCCAGCTCGAGTCATTTTAGCTTCTTTTTACTTCGATTCTGATCGAATGTTTGCAGGAAACTGGCTTAAGTCATTTCTGACACATACATCAATCAGACTAGATTCAAGTGTTAGTTCTTGAATTTAAAAACCAAATTATACCTATTACCCATCATTTACCCACTCCTACTGAGCACAATTTCAGTCATCAGCTCGCACTGAGCTAATTGTAATTATGGGGTGGATTCAATTTGTTCAAATTGCTAAGGAGGCGAGTTGGCATAATTCTGGTCCTTTCTTAATTCAAGGAGTTGTTCTTTGTGTGACTTCTCACATGGCCAAATTGTGATTTCTTCGTCTGCTTGAGATCACAATCAGAAGATTAGTGAGCAGACTCGTGCTCAGAAGGTAGCAAGCCGCACGTTCGCCCCGTTTTGTGCAGCTTTGCTGTTAGTTTTGCCTCCATCAGACTTACTGTGACAGTTTTGACAAGTAAACGTTTCACTTGTTGTGTCTGTGCTTTCATTCTTGGAGTGGAACTGGGCGAGTGTTTATGTGTACATCTGTCAGAGTGGGGGAGCTTTCGTTCACCATGGCAGGGGGAGAGCATTGACTGGTCTGATGTTAAACTAGGAATGGTGCCAAACACATGCAGGGATTTTTCAGAGAGCGTTGAAGTAAATGTTTGAACAGGTCGCAGGCGGAAAGGGAACATCAGATTTAGAAGATATTGTTGGAAATAAGGTCACACATAGAGTTTTGGCTCAGAGCGTCTTACAGAGCAGCTAGAGCCAAGCCGTCGCTCCTGGGAGGCCGCGGTGAGGCAAAAATAGAAACATGAGTCTCTTTGGAGGGTTTTAAAGTCGGGAAAAACACATAGAACTGAAACAACCTGATTAAAATCAATAGTATAGGCCTAAATGGGGTAATATTAAATCTTTTTATCCTGTTAAAGATTATATTTCTGGGCTTAGATGCAACAACCAGATATTTACCAACATAAGAAGTCATATAAGCCTTTCTTTTAATCAGTGTCTGAATGTAATTTTCATTAACTTTTTTTATTCCAGATTAGTTATGATTACCAAAATAATTTCTGTTTTCTAAAAGCCGGATTTCCTTTTTATTCCATTTTTTTAATATTAATTTTATTCTGGATTTAAAAATGTTGCCCCAGATGATGATGATTTAGATATTTAGATGTGGTTATAACCTCTAAGATCTGTAGTTATTGAGACAACATAGGAAACAACTTTGGCTCCTCACTAGGTGCAGTTCCCAGTTTCCTGTGTGTTTCAAGGTCATTCGTACAAAAGTTAGTCATAGCCATATGATTAAATAGGAGGAAGAGTAGTTCTAGGATATAGAGAGTTCTGGTTTAAAATTTCTATACCAACCACCAGACAAAGCTAAAAGACCTTGTGGAGCCACTAGTGGCAGCTGGGTAGAAGTTAGAAGAATATGGGTTGAAAGGCCTCTCAACTAGGAAGAAGGCATCACTCCACAGGCAACATAAAAGCTGGGGTACAGTTTAAGCTTTTCTTTTATGGGACAACTTTCTCTTACTGTTGGTAAATGACTCTGACCTACTCTCAGTTTTATCTGCCGTTGTACAAAGAGAGCGGCAACTAGAAGTGAAGAGGCTCCTCCCATCGAGCGTCTGAGATTGTGTTTGTCAGACGAGCGATTTTGAAGCTCGATTTCAAGCTATTAACCAGTGTTGCCAACTTAGCGACTTTCTCCGTAGATTTAGCACGTTTTCAAACGCCCCTAGCATCAAACTTTCAAAAAAAGTGACTAGCGATAAATGTAGCAACTTTTTTAAATTGTTTCAATTGTGTCATTTCTGATGGTCAAATCAGTTCGGTTTGAACGTAGCATTAATACCTTTGTTCATGCTGACCTGAAAAAAGTAAATCATGATCACATAGAGGAAACAACTTTTCTGTGCCTTTATTCAAAGCATGGACTTTTCTACTTTCTACTGTATTTGCTCTAATCATTTGCACCTGCAACAACAAAAAAATCAGTAAAATGTCAAGTTGTTGTCGCGTCTTCCCTTCTGGTTCTCCCTTATTCTGTCGGATTCCTCCACTACTAAATAAACAGATGCAGCGAAGAGGGCGGTAATGATGGGAGATCCTCTCTAAATGACATTTGCTTCGTTCTTGGCTCGGCCTCCTTTGTCCTGCTCCAAGCTTTTGTGTGTAGGTGAGAAATCAAAGCCTCATTTGTCACATTTACGTATGTCTTTCCAGGATCAATAGGGGACACGGCGTGGACATTAAGAGCCTCAGCTCCAGATCAGTCCTCACCGTGACCAACATGACAGAAGATCGTTACGGGAACTACACGTGCATCGCCATCAACAAGCTGGGGAGGGCTAACGCCAGCGTGCCTCTCATCCGTAAGTTCTCATTCCACTTGTTCTTTTGGCTGAGTGGAGTGGTGGAAGTGACAGAGGGATAAAAGTGTCACCTCTCGAGTTTTTTATTTGTATTTGCTGCAAATCAGCACAGCGGCTGAGGAAGGACGTTTCAGTGGCGATGCTGAATAGTTTAGTGAATTTGTGTTGGATGGCTGAGTCTGCGTGGGCGTCTGCTTGGAAAGTCTTCATCTGCATGTATAACATGAGAGCAAAAAATCAATTTTGGCGTAATGACATCACAATTATGAAGATGACTGCAAAGGTTAGAACTGGTAAAGTCGATGCTAAGTGCTACGGCTCAGATTTGTTTGATAAAACACAAAATCTGGGAGTCAAACATTTTATAATTTTCAAAGCTTTGAGTTCAAAAAGGGGCCGAAACATCAGAAGCTGCAGGAGCATCTGCGCTAATCTGTGCTTTTATTTAAAAGAGGATTCATGCATGAATCCATCATAAAAATAGAAGAATATTTGCTAACACCACAGAACAGCACAACAATGTGATTCTTTAGTTTGAGGAGTTCATGACAAATCACCACAGAACAGACAGGATGAAACAATCTCAACTTCCAAGTTCTTCAAACACAAATATATCATTGATTTCATGCAGACATTTTCTTTTCCAGGACTTTTCATGCACATATTTGATTTGCATGGCTTTGACACACTAATAACATGTTGCTCTGCAGTTCACGACTTTCCTTTGCATCTTCTGCCTCATGCTTTGTTTTTTTTGTCAGGATCAAATATTGAGCTTTTATTTTTTCTGTCATGCAGAGCTGGGTGGCACCTGAACAGTATTCTCAACGTTTGTTGCTGCTCTCGCTGCTTTGTGCTACAGTAGAGCCACGTAGGAGGAGCTGGGTTGTTTTTCTCTCTAATCGGTTTTAAAGGAGCCAGAAACAAGGAGGAAAAAAACACAAACAAACTTGAGTTAATATTGTTCCATAAAGGGTTTGGTCTGTTTCACATGTGTGTAAATCACAGAGGTTTAATGTTGGGTGAAAACCCGTTGGTGGCAGGTATAAGCTTTACGTTAAAGACAGACGCGGTTGACCAAGTTCAGCTGGAAAACTCCCAGCAGCTCAGCACCTCTTCTGGGATTAGTCATCCCTCTCCTACATGCAGTAATTTCAGAGCTGATTGAGGTTATTTACCAGCGAAATCAAAGAAAATCACAGGTCCACACAGGATGCAGCCTGATGTCTAACATCAGAGGTAAAAATGAAACATAAGAAACCAAGAAGCCGAGGTGAAGCAGCTTTTCATGTACTAAACATTAGTACTTCACAAATTTTGCAGTTGGGATTGTAATCCTCCATCCTGTACAACAACCTCTATTTTAGCAGATCCCTGCTGCCTCTGATGAGAGTCTGTAAAAAGCAGCAGGTGTAAAGTGTTCGGTCCTGAGACAGGTGTTATTCTCAGCTCTCTATCAGTGCGGCGCAGCACAAAATCAATGCACTGAGCGTCGCCGCTGCAGCAACGACCTCTGACTTTGTCAACACACAATTCTTAACTCGATCCTTCAGGCCAACTAACAACTTCCAGACTCGCTGTCGGAGTATCTACATTCAACATCTGCTGCACAGATTTTCAAACTGGTAATGACAATTTAGACAGACATTTTTACAAGGCCTAAATATGTTTGCTAATTCTGGTTATACGCAAAGTTATGTTGAGAAACATAAAGTTAATGTTCATAAATTCCACTGAAGTGAAATCAGATTAAATGTTTTTACCTCCAGAGCATTAATGAGGATTTGTGACTCACTAAATTACATTGAAACAGAGATAATCAGTAACAGTTTAATCAGGTAAGAACTACCTCCAACTACTGACGCTGAGTCACCTGAGGCTTTCCGACTCATCCAGCATGTTTGAAAGCTAATTTCATTTTTCAAACAGCTTAAGAAAAACTGTAAAAACTGTTCGGCAGATTTCTGGTTATGAAATAAACTTCTCCTCTGAAGCCGTCATGGGCACGATTCGTCTACACAAGCATCCTGGAGTTGTAGCCAATGTTAAACTCAAAATCCAGACGAAGAAAGCCGTCCGAAAGTAAATATTCTCCGAAAACAACTGTAATCTGTGTTCACTTTAACACTGAAATAGCAAATGGAAATCCTAATTTGTTGCATTTTAACACCTGTGGACTGTAGAGTTGTTACAAGTCCTCGAGTGTTTTTACAACACCAAGGTAGTTTGTATGTGTGCAGATAAACAGAAGCTATTGAAGCGTGTGTTCAGTCAGAGGCTCAGCACAGACAGCTACAGGAGATTCTTCCTGCTTTTCCTCAGTTTTTATCTGTGAAGATTTTCTAAAGAGGCTCAGACAAGGAGAGGTTGAAATAATGAAGCCGCATGATATTGGATTATATTGTACTGATGGTAGAAGACAGTCGACATCTGCGAGTGTTTAGCCTTCAGCTCATCCTCACGGTTTGATACAGCAGCATCTGGAAATGCGATTTTCTAACTTTGCTCCACTTCTGGTTCACTATGTTTTCCTTTATGAACACGACTGATGACACTCAGTCAGCTTTAAGAGCACTTTGTCTTTTCCAAGCTTCCAGGAACCACCAGGATAACGTAAAGTACAATCACGCAAAAACGTGGATAAAAATAGTCACGTTGGTATTTCAGTTTATTTATTGATTTATTGACGGCCAGTTATGGCATTTATTTATTACACTAAAAATATCAATACAAAAATAAAGTAACTGCATAAAGAATCCAAATTAACAGTCAACTGGAGTTTATAACAATCAATCAGTCAATCAAAAATACTTTATTCATCCAAAGGGAAATTCAATTTTTGATTTGAAATAATCGTGGAACATCAGACAAGGTTGGATGTAAGAGCTATTATTATTTGATTCATTTAAACATTAATTGGAAAAAATGAGTTTTCTCTCCTCTGTTCATATCTCTGTTTCCATTGCAAACAAATCTAAAGAGATTTCTAATAATTTCTCATTTCTAATATTTATTTTTTGTTCCTCACTGATATAGCAAAGCTGATGTTTTCTGTGTCACACAAATTAACTTTTGAATTTAAAATCTGTGTATAAACTTCTGCTCAGCAAACATCCACATTTGCGTCTTTGAAAGGTTTTTTTGTTTTTTCAGAGAACACTTTTCTCTTGTGTTACATATATTTATGCGTTCATAAAGTTAATGCATTGAAGTATTTCTCAAAACTCTATGTTTCTCTGCCTGGTTTCATTATTTCGTCTTCCTGCTGTGTCTTTAGAGCAGCTAAAAAAAAGCAGCGGCAGTAAATGGATGGGGAACAACACCTCTCTCATTGTTTTACGGCATAGAGGGATAAAACTATTCATTTGAATGTGTTCGGTTGTGAAAGATGCACAGGTAAATAAAAATTCACCCGTGTGTGATTCTCCCTCTGATGTTAGCGTTGTCCCTGTCAGGCCGGAGGCTGAGAATAGAGTTGGCTCATATTCACAGAGAACATCAAAGGCTCCGCTCTGATTCACAAACGGATGATCTTAATGTGACACTAGCGAGAGCTACAAAGCAAAGTAGTGGAAAGAGAAAAACGATGATAATCCCACCAACTATTCTGGCTCCTCTCTTCCATCTATCCATCAGGGCTGCGTCTGCTTCTCTTATCTTACACCACCGCCGCTCTTTCTCCTCTCTGTTTCTCTCCTGTCGTTCATTCTTCCTCACTGTCCTTCTGCTTTCCTGTCAAACAAGCACACGAGCTGATGCATGTCCCGCTTTTCTCTCTCATGATCTCATGGCCTCAGACAAGAGGGCGGTAATGATGGGAGATCCTCCCATCATTACCCCCCCCCCCCCCAAACACACACACACGCCTCCACAGCGAATGATAAAAACCCCAGAGGTAAATTTAGTCACTGGTGAATTTGAATCGATGTGTTAAGATGAGTCAACAGCTCCTGATTATCAAGACCCTAAGAGGAAGCAGGCCTGCGTATTTTATAGCTTTCGCTATATCGGGGTGAATTTGAAGTAAGAATATGGGAAAGTGTGATTCAACTGCTCAGCCTC
The DNA here is from genome assembly GCA_032876305.1 of Orestias chungarensis. Lineage (NCBI taxonomy): Eukaryota > Metazoa > Chordata > Actinopteri > Cyprinodontiformes > Cyprinodontidae > Orestias > Orestias chungarensis. The sequence goes on from JAVLVB010000668.1 coordinate 167,616, forward strand.
CCTGGAAAAGCTTGTTCCTGAGTTGTGGAAAGGAGGCTCTAACCATCTGTTGACCTTTGGATTAAAGAGCAGCAGTTTCACTTTCCTCCTGGGTGTTTTACTGTGTAGGAGCTTTGGTTGAACAGTTCCCCTCGTTGTTCTCCAGAGGTCTGGCTAACTGGTCTGTTCAGTTATGTAGCGGGCGTTATGTGGTACCCATGTTCGTTTTGTCTGGTCCTGTAATTATTAACCACCTCCATTTTAATTGAGTGTATTTATATATCGTCTAAAGGCACTTTACTAAGAATCCCTTCAGTCCAAGCTTCCATTCATTTTAGCTGATCCTAAATGTCATCAGTGCTTTAATTGAATATTAAATTATAAAAATAAATCAATCAATTCTCTCCTAGAAACTCCAGCAGTCATTGCAGCATTCAACATGCAGCGACAGTGGAGAGAAACAACTTCCTTTAACAGGAAGAAACCTGCATCAAAATCAGAACCTGGGTCAGTGCAACCAGGACCAGAACCAGAACCGGGCCCACTGAGAGCAGCCATACAACAGAAGCCAGAGAAGAGTACCTGATGTAGGAAGCATAGAGTTTACCTCAGTGAGCTGCAGAGATTGGATGCGTGGGTTTTTCTCCTGAACTGTTTCTATTTTTAAATAGAAACTTAATTCATTCATTGGATCTGTTTCTTCTCTGCTATACGTTGTAGTTTTGACTCATAAGCAGATTGTAGCATATAGTTTGAAAAGTAAGTTTCAAAAATAGCCTGAGGTGAAGCAGCTGTTCTCGTTGACAGTGGGAATCCTCAACAAAGTGTAATCACACTGAATCAAGTTCAGAAAATCATTTACTTTTCTAGTGAGAGGAAGTTTAGGCGTTTTAAGCAGAAGATGATGGAGTTTTCAGTTTTGAACGTCATCTTATTTTACTATATATTTACTAAATTCAACAGAAGTGAATGAAAATGTGGAGGTTCTTGGTCTGGATGAAGTTGTCGAACTGTGTTTCAGTTTTTAATCTTTCATTCGGAGCTATTCTGGTTGTATTTGTGTTTAACTCCCTCGTCAGATTAAATGAGAACAGGAGGTTTTTCTACCAGGAGGTTGTTTGTTTTTGCACAAAACTTTCAAACCTATTCAAATATAATGGAAAATGTAATTGTCTTCATATATTTGTGCAGCAGCCTGTTGTTAACCTGTATAGACACAGAAGAAAGTTGAAATAAACTTGGTGTCTCTGGCTGGGGATTAATTATTAGTTTAGCATTCATCAAATCTACGTTCTCACGTGTCAGATGTTTTTTGAGTGTGTGTGTGTTTTACTTCATAACAGTCAGTTCAGGTATCAAGTCCCAGACTTGCTTTTACTCATCATGTCTGTTATTAAACTATAGGTTGGTCTTCATTTGGGATCAGAATAGTTATGTTACTTCACTAACTGCTGAGTTTCCTTTCGTGCTTGACTCTTTTTTAATCTGTGATGAGACTTTTCCCCAGCATGTGTGACCTTTTAGCCTTTATGCAGTTCTTAAACCATGACAAGACGAGCCTGCATACAAAAAACGTGTTTTTCCACAAAGTCTGGCAACATTCTCACAGATCAAGATCCTATTAGTATCACGCTGTAAATTCATTTTCTGCAAGTCAATATTATTGAGCTATATCTCTGATAAGAAGGGCTCTCCAGCATTAAGTGTAAATTGAAGCACGCTGTGCTGTCTAGTAATATAGGACAGTTATATTGTAGCCTTTTTTATTGGTTCTGTTTTAATCTCTTCCTGGCTGCACTTGTTTCAGTCTCTTGTCTTTAATCCTGATCATGATTCAGGTTTTTGGATGTATTTCATCAGTTCTGTCTCTGTCTACCTGTAGGGGGTCGACTGGTAAAACTGTGGTAGTAACACTTTAAAGAATAATGTTGGCTTATGTATTATATACTTTATTATAACAAACATGCACATGCAGACGGCTCATGGCTGCTGTGTCTGTATATTTATGGAGTTTCCATGAATTAAAACCAAAAATATAAACTTTACACAGACACATCAAAGAGGTCAGAGACTGCAGTGTCATTGTTACCATAATATTTTAGTTAATATATATTTATAGTCTTTAATTCTCTCTTTCTATTAAAGCTTCTTATTCATCAAAAATAAATCTTTAGGATTGTTTTAATGCTAAAGTGCTCGACTGGCTGTAGTGACATAACATTCCCACTCGTCTGGGTGACACTTGCTCTTCTTCCACAGAACACAACAAACTAAAGTTTTTTCTCTCATCCAACAAATGGATGACAATTTTTATTTAAACTACCGTCAAATCATAAGTTGACAAAAGCTTTTGGCCTCGATATAAATAAATAGTTCACGCCTCCAAAATCAAAGTCAGGCATGGATGTGACCAAGATGCCTCACGGCTCTCTCTCTCCAATCTCATTGTACAATGCGTATAATGTCAATAAAAGGCATTCTATTCTATTCAGTGGCAGCATGGTTCTTTGGGGATGTTCTGCAGTAATTTGGGACCTAGCAGCAGATCTCTGGTTTTTTCAGTGGGTTCAGTAATATTGCAGTCGGCAGGTTGTAGTTTGGATTCATGATTTAACATCACATGTAGATGTGGCTGCAAGAAAAATCCGACGTTCTATGCATGTTTTTAAATTTTCTTGGGACGCAACAAGAAAACAGTTTTATAAAACCTTGTTTGCCACTTTTTATGGATCTGAAACACTCACACACACAAATGTCATGATATCCGATGAGCTTTAATAGCAGTTTTGGTTTGAGCTTCCTGTTTTGTTCACTAGTAAACTTCTTTAAGCCTAATTGGGAGAGCTGTCCTCCTCCAAACCCACCTCAGTTTGGCCCTGAAGTTAGATCTGCTCCCCCTCTTAGTTTCCTCCAGCACCCCCCACCCTCCCTTGCTCATCTTCCCCAGGGCAGCAGAGACATCTATGTCTACTGGGTTAATAGATGTTGTGTTCGTTTGTCACGGTTATCAATCACTACATGTGTAGTTGACGTTCTGACACGTCGTCTGTTCTGCCATCGTTGCTGATGATGTTGTTTATTCCCACGCTGTATGATTGTACCTGAGTCACCGAGCAGAGGAGCAGGAACAAATGGATGCTAAAGATCAAAACCGAAACATGGCCGCCGGCAAAAACGGCTGAAAAAGCCGGAGAGCGATGTAGGGACCGGAAGGAGGGTTTTATTTTTCCCTGTTTCTCTAATAAATAACACTGTTAGGTTTTAGCTTATGTAAAAGGTGGAGTAAAAAATCTTGACATGTTTTCTTTTTTAAATGCTAATACAAATGAAGAGAAGTTGTGTTCCCTAAAAGCACACGTGCTGCAACATTTACCTGTGATTTACCAGGCTGCAGTTTTCATATTTAGGCCATTAGAAAAGCCATTAACATTTCCCAGTTTCATGGCAGTGAGGAAATGTTTGGTGGCTGAAGCTGAGTGTTCAGAAGCCCAGCAGGGACTGAGCTTGACGTGCACCCACGCCACACCCACCCTTGTTGAGTCTGGCAGGAGGCAAGATGTTCTGCCCAAGGGACCTTCATCTCGGATGCCTCACGCCTGTGTGTGCCCAAAAGATTATAGTTTCACTGGCGAGCATAAAAAATCACTCTGGACCAATAACTAATTAGCTGGCTCACATTAGAGTGCAGATTTAGCACCAACTCTGTTGTCATCGTGGAGGCTGAGTTAGGCGGATGTTTAAGGGGCTAAAGTGTGTGCGTGCGTGCGTGCGTGCGTGTGTGTGTGCGTGTGTGTGTGTGTGTATACCCTCATTAACCCTAATTTGAGTTACACTACTAACTAAGGTAATGTAGAATGTGGAATAACCCTACAAACTTTGCTTCTACTAAGTAAAACAGAGAAACCGAGAGCAGCAGTGGATCTGTGTGTCTCCGTCTTCGGATGTCTTAAAGTCTCTGTCAGGTCGAACTGCTGAAATCATTTCTCATTCTTACAGCTGCTCAACAAAAATGGCGTCATTTTGCTCTCAGAGTCTCATTTCTCCGTCCTTGTTGTGTCTTGTTGGCCTTGAAAGAGTGAAAACAAAAACAGCCTTAAAACTATGTGAGTGCGCATGTGGGATTGGTCTCAACTTCACTGGGCCTTCAGGAAAATAACTGACGTTTAAAAAAGTTTAAGGCTTCTTAAGAAAGAAACTGTAAAGTTAAAATAGGGAAAGAAAATGAACTCAAAGTTAGAAGGGTAGATTTGTTAAAAGGTTTAGACAACAGCTAAAACAATGTAACTCAAATAAGATTTTATTCACCTGGATTTTATCCCAGCCTTGGTTCTCTTGTATTCTTGACTAAAGTGTGAAGCTTTTTGACCCTATGATGCTTCTCTGTGGCTCCGTTACCAAAACTGAGCAGCAGCCACTCTTTCTCCTACAGATTAGGTTCTGTATGCTTGTCAGCATCTAAATACATTATTGATTTTCATGTTGAGCTTGTCTATTAATTCGTGTTTGCAGAGCTGTTGTAGCGCTGCTATAACCAGCTAGCCATGCTCTTATAATAATAAGGCAATGTGTGTTTAATCTAAAAGATGTCTCCAGTGTTTTCAGTTTCATATTTATATCAGGGCAAGGATGATTTTTTTTGTTTTGTTTTTCTGGTTGATATTTTTTGTTCATCAAACTACAAAAGCATTTAGCTCCAAAAATAACAACCCTAGTTGAATGTGTGTGTATATTTTTAAGGAGCTTTGCTTTTAAGAGTTAAATTATTCATTCTAGCATTATTTAGTCTAGCATTATCAGTAGATAACAACAAATGTATTCAGTATTAATAAGAGACTCATTACAAGTGGACTTCCTTCCTGGTCCTGACACGAATATTATTGTGGCATATAAATCACTTACATTGTTCCATCTGTATAAACAAAAGTAAATTCTATTATATATCTCTTAGAAATGGCCAGAACACATGTATGATGTGTAAAATCATTTGCAGATCTGCTGAATGAGTGAACCAGTAAAAGTCAGAGTGGATCTATATGGAGGAGAGACTGTATGTCAGAAATTATGCCGTAATGGAGGAGCGTCTGAGAGCTCGTGAAGTGATTCACTGGTGAAATCATCCTCGAGTATCAATCAGATACGACCCGCTTGGCTCTGTTTGAATAAAGGGACTGAAAGGAAACGGTTTTGGCGTATCGGCTCCCCCAGCAGTAGAGTAGGAACATTTGTGGAGGGAAAGATTAATCCAATCGTTTCTTCTAGAATATACCAAGGATGAAAGGCATATAATTTCATGTTTGAGCACTTATTCATTCACAATTTTCCCCTTCAGACAGAATGATGAAATAAAATAGAAGAAACAGTTTGTTGTTGTGGTGTAACAGCCGACTGTTAAACTACAACACTAATTACGCAGTTATTACAGCTTTTCAGGAAGGTGGCGCTGACACGCTCTGATTTTCAGGATCACGTTGACCATCCTCTTCTGGGGTGGAAATGTAAACAGGATTAAAATGGAAAGTTAGGTTTTCTGGCCTACATACAGAAGCTCGCTGCAACAATTTCAAGTCAAAAGTGTATGTGGAGTATTTTCACATCTGCCATGGTTTCTCCTGTGACATCCACGCTTCAAATTGTTTAGCAATCCATTCAACTTGAGTTTACAAAAATACAGGTTATTTCCAGTCAGTTTCAGACTTTCTGGCCAAGCGTCGTAATAAAGGGAACGAACCTGAGAACAACGTATTTTAAACTGTTTGCCTAGTAATTATAAGAGCATCCCATGTACATGATCATGTTTTGTGAGTTCATTCGAAGATAATTGCCAGAGATGAAATTTAACACGTATTCTAAAGTTCCCCTTTCTAGTGGGAGCTTTGAACATCTTTGCTTACAAGTTTGAAGAGATCTCGTTAATCTAGACATGATGGGATCAACCATTGGTTCTGCAGTCGTCCCACCGTCTGAAAGTGACGACTGAAATCCGATAACCAGACGACATCAGATTTGATTCTGATTTTCACGAGACGTTCGATGTTCAGCCTCAGTTTCCTGTTCTTATCCGACTGTACGGACTTTTTCTCCTGTAGCCCGTCTGCCTCCATGTTTTGTCCTGATGATATTCTACAGACCTTCGCTGTTATTTCATGTCCGCTTGTGATCATCTTACCTGTTTTCTTCTGGCATCAGTTTTTGTCCACACATCTAAGATCATACAGTTTCTGAAACAATCATCTAATAACAGACGTCACTAGGGCGGCACAATTAATCCTGTTTTGATCGTGATCACGATTTTGATGGCCACAATGAAATGAATTTCATCGTCAACGATATTTACGTTAAAAATGCGAACTTGGCCGCAGCGCCTGCATCTCTGATCACATGATCTCAACCAGAAGTCAGCCGACCACCAGGGGGCGAAGGCATGGTAAAGGTTATTAAACTGTCGAATAACAAGAGAGCAGTCGCGCACAACTTTCAGTAACGAAAGAGTAAATAAGGCGGCAGAATTGAGTCATAACTCCAATAACGCTTTACGCGAGCGTAACAACACATGAGAACGCGTGGGCACGCCATACGTACAGAACACCACGGCGGCAGCGGCTTGTACCTCTAAATGGCTCCACATCCATCACCTGGACTAGTGTCTGATTTAGAGCAAAGGGACGTTAAACAGGAGGAAGTTACATGCAGGGAGAGAAACAGAATAACAGAACTAACTTATTAAACCACCTGAAGAAACATCACAGGCATTAATACGACGAATGCATTAATGCTAAAGCTAACGCTAACTCAACATCTCCGTCTGTGTGCGGCAGCAACCCAGGCAACCATTCCAGCAACGCTGCCGCGGCAACACTATTGTAGATAGACCCTGGTCTTTTCTGTATAAGCACTTATATTTTTACATTTTCGTTGAAGTTTCACTGTTTTATTTCACTCTGCAATAACATGTTCAGTCAGTATTATTACAATTGAGAGTATTTCTATTTTTTTAACCTATTTTAATTTAAAGTTTCTAAATTGTAACTGCTGGTGCAATAAAAACACTTTTTTCCTGACATAATGAATAATCATGATTGCAATATGGATGAAACTAATCGTAATTATTATTTTAGTCATAATTATGCAGATTATGACTAGATGTCACTTAGATGTCCCTTCCTGCGTGTTTGAACATCGGCGATTTATCTACACCTTAAAGCCGACTTGCTCCCATGTGACTGATTTAATAACATGTATTTAATAAATTTGTCGTTTTTATCTGTTGCGATAATCAAGCAAAATACCTGCTTGTAGCCAAGAAAGGAAAAGGGCCGCCACCTTTGGTTTCTGGATTCCAAAATGACAAAATCAAAAGCGCTGGTTTAATCTTTGGTATGGAAAGATGTGATTTAGAGAGAAGTAATGTGGAAATGATCGGCCGGTTCCAGAGGTACCATCAAACCCAACAATGGGGGACAGGTTAAAGCAAACATGGAATGTATTTTACAAAGAAGGAAAAGCAGCAAAAGCTCCACAGTTCATCTGTTCACTTTTAATTCATGCAGATCTGGGATTGGTTGAACATGTTGAGCATGTAAACGTTGCATCGTCTTTACTGCATGGGGAAGCGTTTGTCTCCGTTCCCTGTCCTGCATGTTTCTTCTTTTGTTTTACGTCTCCATTCTGTTAATAATACATGAATGTCCTCTTTCCCTCCCTCTCCCCCCCTCTCCTCCCCTTTAGCAATTATTGAGCCCACCACCACTAGTGCTGTCTCAAGCCCAGGTCAGTATATGTCACCATGCTGAACGCCAGATCCGTGAGGCGCTCCGCCGCCTCGCACTAACCTAGTCAGATTCCTCCCCTCCATATTGGTTGATTTCAGCAGCCTGGCTGGATGTTCAGCTTTATTTCATGTCCTCTTTTGATTTTATTTGCATTTATTCGCTCATTTCTGTTCGGCCTTTAGAGTCCGGCAGCCAGCGTCATCGCAGTTTTGCGCCCCCTAGCTTCCATCACAGCCCCCGCCCCCCCACTGCTGGAGCCAGCAGTAACACCATCAAGTGGCTGCTCCATATTGGTTTCTGCATGTTTGTGAAAATAATCAACCAAAAATAGTGTAACAAGCAAAAGAGATTAGATTGTGAGATTTGCTTACAACTATTAGAGAGAGAGAAAAGACGAGCAGCGAAAAGACGACCTTTCATAACGCTAACGGCTTCGTCTTCTTCTCCTTCTGGCTTTGTACCACCTTCTCTCTGCAGCAAACATCATGGCCAGGCAGGGCCTTTGTTGTGAGATTGAATGGCTTGTTGTCCTTGTTCTTTTATCACTCCTTGATTTTATATCATTTATTTTGTTTCTCCCTCCACCTTCTGTTCTTTTTCCTTGTTTCTAGAACAACCTGTTGGCGCGTGGCCTCTGCCTTTAACCTGACCTGCTTGTGTGCTGCTGTTGCCACACTTCCAATGTCACCCTTGTTTCCCCTCCTTGCTCTGTTTCGTTGCTTCTGCCTGCTCGTCTTTTCTCTCTCTCTAATACTTGTAAGCAAATCTCACAGTCTAATCTGTTTAGCTTGTTACATTATTTTTGCTTGATTATTTTCACAAACATGCAGAAACGCCAAAAGACTGCATTCAAACACATATTCACATGTAATCATTCCTATTGCGTGATTAAGCTGTGAAGTTGTGTTTTATTGCTGTTTTATATTCACTTTAGTAGATAGGAAAAAGTTTTGATTTGAAATAACGAAAACAGAACCAATGAAGGTGGTGGTACTCTGACAAGCTGCTCTAGTTAAAGAAATTACTTTGTTCTCTTAATGCACGTCACAATTGTTGCATCAAAAATGAAACATTATTTTATAGACTGCTTTATTAACTGGTAAACTTTCAAAAAAATGGCCCTAAATTTGTGTTTTTAAGACTCTGGTTGTCCAAAAGATTTACTTTCTAAAGGGCAGAATCCCACTTTACCCGCGAGGATTCACTTGATTCATGTTTACTTGCCACGGAGATACAACTGAAAGGGAAATAAAGGGATAGAAGGGATGAAGGAGGTTTAAGGAGGGAGGGAGAGATAAACATGGAGGGGAGAAAGAAAGACAACGCCTGACAAAACTGCTGAAAGAGAAAAAACAAAAGCAGAAAGCAACAAACAACAGACACTTATATAACAATACATTTACATTTTTCACACGAAGGTAAAAGTGATGAGAACTTTAGGTGTTGCTGTGGTTATGTAACTGATCATGTTACAGCAGAACATTGTGAACTCCACAGTGTTACTCTATAGCACACATAGACCTTTTTTTCTAAAGACCCGCGGTGACCATGATATGTTTGTGACATGTTTTATTACCTTAAAATGGCTTTGATTGTATATGGGACAGATAGTTAAATTAATGTCCTTTGACTTGATTTTACATCATCTGCTAGAACCCGGCGCTCTCGGCTAAACTTTGTCAGTCAGAGCCAGGAGGACGATTTTAGGCCTGCTGGTCGTAATTGACGGCGTCTCCCCCGCTCTGGTTGGTTGTCTCTGAGCAGGAGGCGAGTATTTTTGCAGCCATCATTAAAACCATTTAGAGAAGTCACAGACGGTTAATTCGTTTCCACGGATGTTTAGTCAGCAGTTATATTGTCAGGACAAAACAACAGTTTTAACAAATATGTAAAAAAAAATAATTCTGAAGGTTTAAACCCATTTATAATTACAACAAATTTTCATGGTGTTTCACACAATAACAGTAAGCTACAGTAACCTTATACTTTACTCCCTCACAGACTTAAATATCCCTCTTTCACTTTCTTACAGTAATTTAAGGTTTATTTCTACCAGACTGAAAATACGATCTTTAACATCTATTACCAGGAAGACCTGAGTTTAGTGGTTCCCTATGAACTTTGAAGAGAACAGTCAGAAGACGCTGTCCTTCTCATGTGTGGGCTCAACATAGCTGGAGTCAAAACCAAATCAGTCTGAAGGAACAAGCAGAGCAGGAAGACGATCAGTGTTGTAAATAATTTCTTCTCCTCTCTGTGATGAGCTGTGGCAGATGGACGTCACATTTAGCCCCAAATTTATCACCAGCGCAGAGAAGAGGGAGCAGTGCAGCCGTTTGTTTGTGGCCACTGCCATCAGACGCCTCAACAGTCAACGACCCCGCAGCCAGAGCCAGCTGTGGCCCCTCACCTCCTCTGACTCCCACCCAGCCAGAACAGTCACACTCACGCCTCTCTTCTCCTCAGCTCCACATTCACATTCAGAGCTCCATGTAACCCTGAGCCTTAAAGAGGTATCTCAAAGATGCTCATCGCCGCCATCCACAGTTTAGTAACAACCACGCCTGTGTCCCTTCATTAAACACGGCCGTGGTAGAATTAAATATTACATAAGGAATGATTTTTTTTCCCTGAGAAGATACCAACAGTTTTGTTTCATTTCACAGTATTTTTTTGGCTAAGCAAGACGATTTTATTGTCTCCCTGCTTAACAACCCTAACATGCTCTCTGTTGATGTTCAGAGCTGTCATGAGTCAGAAACAAAAGAAAAGATGAAAAGACGGCGGATGATAATCAGTCTGTTGTGTTCTCAGAAAACATTTTGAATGATTCCAGCTGAAAGAACGTTTTTTGTGTGCAGTGGGATTGTTTTTCATTATGATACACCAAACATTGCTAATCTATTCTATTGTTGGGATGATACTGAGCATAAAGACCATCAAGTCACTTGCTATAGCATCTGTTTAAGCCATGAAAGGTTTAAGTGTAGAGCTCAAACAAATAATCGATTAAAATCGATTATTAAAATAGTAGACAACTAATTTAGTCGTTGATTAGTTTCTTTATTATCACGTTTTACCGTAAGCGTCTATTTTTAACACAATCTATTATATCTGCAGTCAATAGGTGGCAGTAATGAGCTACTTAACGC
>JAVLVB010000668.1:178615-212083 GCA_032876305.1 Orestias chungarensis
GCAACAATAAAGGAACACATGTGGAACAAGACGCTCACCCCCAGCAATGTCTACCACTTACTAACTCTGTTCTAAACATGCTGGTAGAGACACAAGTTCAGATTATTAGGAACAATAATGTCCAACTAAGTCACAACATTCACAATAAACTTAAATATGAATTTCAATTTAGAGAATAATTAGGGTGAGATTATTGTCGATATGCTGAACAATCATAAATTGTATGGAATTCTACATAATTGTTTGTATTTTATGCATAAACAAACACTGTTGAGCTCATTTGTTCCTTTAAACAAAGGTAAATCAATTACAGTGAACGGCACAATGGGAAACTGAATGCTAAACAAACTAATTATAAAAAGTGAGGAATCTATTATAAAAATAGTTATTAGTTGCATTCTTATTTATGGTACAACTGGCAACATGAGGCTCTGGTAGTCCTGACTGGGCTGTCGTTTTTATTTTCTAGCAGAGCTAAGATAACTTTCTCCTGCCTAAACAGTTGAAAATAGAAGTTTGCATATGCTATGAATAGAGAGACATCTTATTTCTTATTCCTAAGTCTTCTTTTAACAAACACATTGTAAAACATATGCAGTTACAGACTTGAACAGCACAATTTATCGCAAATATGTTGTCATCTTGTCTGTTATCAATGTGTGTAAAATTCACATAGCAAGGGGCTGTTTGGATTGTAATAATTGTGGGATTATGGATTAGTTGTTACTTCTAATTTAGTTCTAATGTAATATTTAGCTGACTTTGGTCAACATGCTGACAGTCACAGACTGTGGAAGCACAGATGAGAACGAGCAGAAATAGGCACATAAGGCTACTGGGATCATCTTTGCCACATTACCAACATTACATGCACAGCAAGATATCATAATAGCTGGTGTCAGTAACAGTAAAAATAGCCCAAAATATACATGTAAAATTCACAAAAAGTGCAATTTAATTATGAAAAAGGTGGCCGGAGCTTAACTAAGGTGGTATTCAAGTCATGTTAAAAATTCCAATAGTGTTTATTCCAACATTGTGCAGCTCTATTTCAGTCACAGGTTTATCATTGCACTATAATACACATGGTAAACAAACATCCCTAAATTATAAAATACCCAAATATAGAACATATTTCCTTTCCTTTTTTAGGTAGATTAGTTCAAACAAAATAATACGTTTAACAAATTCAAGTTTCATTATTTGGCCGCTTTAGTGCATAAGTCTATCTTTAACATTTGATCCTTGAATTTCCAGCAGTGACATAAAAAGATAATCCTCTTTCCTTTCTCGCTCTCTCTCCACTTCTTACCTTATAAATATCTCACATCTTCACACCTGCCAGGTGATGATAGACAGAAAGACAAACCATCTGTTCCTTTACAAGATCTCTTAAATCTTTGGTGCTGGAAATGTTCATACAGCGATGCCAGTGCGCACACACAGTGTTCTTTATTCTAATGGAATACAAGGTCTAATGATGTTTCTTAGCTTTACCAAATTGATTTATGTGCGTTTTCAGAAACATAAAGAACAGCTGAAACACTGTAAAGCGGCTGGCCTGACGCCACCCTGTCGTTCAAATGAAATGTAGATCAGTGATAATAGCAGACGCTCTCACAGACCGCTGCCTCGGTTTACTTACGCCAGTAAAAGTCGTCTGTTTTATCGCCCTGCTGACTCACAACTATTGTTTTCAAGGCCAAACAGAATAACGCATGCATTTAATCTAAGTCTGTAGTTTTGATGCGTCATGCTAACCTGCATCGAGAGTTCAGCTAAATAAACACAGACCAACTTCAGTCATATTTGTTTGTGTGTTATTGTTTTGCTTCTGGTAGAAAGTATGACTTATGCACATTTTAGTAGAAGTAATTAGTGAAAGGGGAAAACAGCTTGCATCTTAAAAGGTTGACGCATCTTTATTTGCTCCTCCTTTGACCCAGCATGAAGTCTGGCGAGATGAGAGGAGAAAGTTCAATGAGAAGAGATCTCATGTCTGGGTATGTTTGAGGGGAAACCCATAAAAAATGCAAATGATGCTGCAGAGCCTCAAGATAGAGAGATGTAATACAGATTTCAGTCACACGTCGCTTCCCATCTACGTGCAGCAAATGAAAAATATGTGGATTACTTTGTGGTAATTTACTCAAACACAAAGTTTCCTGTGTCTCCTTTTATTTCTTTTAGACTGATGAAAGGTTGTGCATCTTATTTCATTTCAGGGTCCAGGGAATAACATTAAAGCGATAATCTACCTCATAAGTATTCCTCCAAAGATTTCCTAAAGTCAAGTCCCTGTTTAAGCTCCAGGCTCCCTCTGACTTCTCATGGCCAATTTAATTCAAATCTTTTATTTCTTTTATTCTTTTATCTGATGTTAAAATGTTTTATGCTCAAATCCTCTGTTGGTCTTTTCTTTATACATATTACAATAACTTGCAGGTTTAATGAACTTACTGTGTGTTTAAAATGTCTTCTTTAACAAAACTTGTTGCTAAATGTCCTATTTTAGCTTTACTATATAATTTTGTTGCAGAGGCTGTTATGTTGTGAATTTTAGTCTTTTTCTATGTTAACTTGGCTTGAGGAAGTTTCAATACTAATCAAAAACTGTTAAAATCAAATTAACACAATCAAATAGAGTCAAATATTTGATTTCCAGAAAAAAATCACAACCAACTTATTTGATATTCTCTTACAAATGTTGCATCCGTGCAGCAGCAGCCTTGTTAGCAGCGTTAACGTTTATTTAAACAGTTACAGTCTAACATGACATTTTCCATCAGTCTTTCTCAGACACCTATCAGCCATTAGAACCATATAAATGCATAATTCTAGAGTCTCTGATCATTCAAAAGAGCCAGAAGCGTTAAGGATGCTGCAGTAGTCAATGTAGGTGTTGTGTTTGAAGCCTTTACGGGAAGCTAATCCTCACAGGACGCCTGAAGTGGAGAGATTGCTTTTTAACAGACAGCTCAGGAAGGCCTTGGCTTTAGCGGTTCATCTACATATTGTTCATTTCTGTGTCAGCAGCCGAAAGTGCTGTTGTTAAGTCTTGTCAAGAGGCAATTATGTGTAATAGCAAATGCGACTGCTAACTGCTGGGGTTTGTGAGTCACTACTGGATAATGTGTATATAAAAACATCATTTTACTTTTACGTTATTTAATAGGACGGAATATCTCGATTCAACAAGCTGTTACTCACGTCTCCGATGAGTGGACTTGTTTGGTTCATCCAAGAGGACCGGACTTCCTCTAAAGCAGCCAAACCCCCGTCTACTTCACCCGCAACAAGCTTGTCGGCAGACACGCTGAGCTCCCCATGGATAATCCTGTTTGGCCGTGCATTTTCTCCTGGCCTTATCAGTTATACGGTAGCAAGATCAAGAGCCGTGGAAACAACTTCCACACCCTCGGTGCAGCTCCTGGCCAACACGGTTTGTTTTGACTTGATATGCTGACCTTCATTTTTACTGGCTGCTAACTCCACTATCACCTCTGGAAGAGTCCGATAAGCAGACGGGATGTCATCTATCATACTTGACCCCTTGATCCCTGCATGATGTAAATAGACAATGGATTTAGTCCTGTGGACCAAGATGCCTGCAAGCGTCTCCGGTCTGAAATCCTTCTTTTAGCAGTGATAGGTGGAAATGTGCAGAAACAATACTGAGTAAAACCTGCCTCCCCGACTTCACTCTGATATTTCTAATGAAGAGTAAACAGAAACACAAAAGCCTCCAGTGCTGGCGTGTAAAATATGCAGAATCCTCATAAAAGCAAATGCATCAGGCACTTAGTGAGGCTAATTTTCCTGCTTCATAGCAGCATTCCCAGAAATATCAAAGCTTGCCAGAGTTCATTTAATTGATCAACAGTTTTGCTTTTGAAAACATTTGCTTTGCTGGACTGTGAAAATGTGTTTCAAGTAAATGAAAGCAATTAGTTTAGTCTTAGCACACGATTGCAATACGATCCTTCGTGTTCTTTCTAATGAGTATTAATCAGGTTCGATCTCTGTACAGTTATAATAATTATAATTATAGCCGCTTAAAGCAAAAGTCTGTTTTTAGCAGTAAATTTTCTGGCCTATTATTGTTTCCTACATTATGTAAATATGGGAGATGGCGTCACTATAATTACATTTCAATGTTTCTAGAAGGATGCGATTAAACAAAGTCTTTGTCCTCTTGTTTCTTTACCATCTTGGATGTCAACATAGATGGTTAATGGATTTTTGTTGTTTCATGTCTTTAAAGTTTGGTCTTGTTTTTTTTACTATCGGCCATACGTCTTTATATGCTTGTAATTAATTTAACATAGTGAAAATATTGTAGATATTCATTATATCCAATAGTGTATCTGAAACGTGTTTCTGTCAGGTTTAGTGGTGAATTACAACTAATAAAAAGACATTCCTAAATGTTTGTCCCAGATTACTTTAAAAGACCTCCAGCTCCTCTGCAATAATTGGATCCACCGAGTCTCTGGATTACGGTTTAGGTCAGACGAGCCTGGCGTTAGTCGAACACAGAGCTGTCAGAGTTGATCTATGCTGGCTTCAGCCGACAATACAACAGATCCAAGTCTGACAAAGAATCATGTCAGATGCTGTACAGTTATTAGAACGATGGGGCGCCGCGGAGACACGGTGGGAAAGCAAAGCGGATCCGATGTGTGAAAAATACTAAAACAGTCAAATTCCAACAGAAACGTCTTGATACAGAACGGTTGTGCTAATGTGAATCACACGGGCTGCAGTTTGTGTGAATGAGATCTACCAGCCACAATTTCATGTAGGTAAAGAGCTTTAAGGTATTTGAATAAACAGTTTACTTTTCCCTGGTAGGAGCTCAGAAGCTCAGCAGGAATAAGAACATGGAGCCTGATATTGTTTGAGATCGTTCAGGCAGAAGGGGCATCTTAATGTTCAGTGAGCAGTGTAACCTCACAGGAATATTCACTTGGTGACAAGTCCAACCCTCCAGTCTTAAGCTTTTCCCATTTTTAGAACGGTTTCAGTCACTGATTATGTAACATACACATACTGTATCATCAAATACTTTATTTATCACAAAGGTAAATTAAATAGTGTTGGAGTAACTTAACTTAAATAAACTGAGCAGTTGTTGTAGATGCAGATGGGTGTGGGCAGGAAAGCTCTTCTGTAGCGGCCTGTTTTGCAATTAAGCTGAATAAGCCTCTGACTAAAGAGACTTTCCGGTAACAATCTCATGAAGAGGATGTTCAGGGTTGTCCAGGATTTTCTTGATTTTATGTAAGATCCTTCTTTCCATCATCATCTCCAGAGATTTTATTTATATATATATAAAATCTGTGGAGATGATGATGGAATGTATTTATATATATTTTAACTAATATTGTATTACTTTATATAATACATCGATTTTTTAATGGTCTTCCGTAATATTGTAATTTACCAAGAAGTTCAATTTGAGGATTTCCTTTTTTTTTTTAGCCGTTATCATCAAAACTTGAGAAATAATTGTAAAACAATTTATTAATTTCTCTAAGTGACAAAACGTTTTACTTGTATTCAAATTCCTGAGCTGATCAGTCGGACAGCAGATTAAAATATTAAGCTCACAGTTATTGATTTAGTTTTTATACTTGAAATGATTTTGGTTTTTTTCATGTGCTTAGTAAAAGTGTATGTGGGCCTTTTTCCATGTTTTCTACCATTTCCGTGATTCGGAGCAAATTTTCTCATCCACAGAGGCCGACTTTCCTCAAACAGATTGTTAGCCTGATTTTCTGGGACTTAACCTCCCGTGTTATCTCTGCTCTCTGTACACTCTCACTTTCAGGGCTGCCACTCACCAGTTTGTCAGCGTGGTATATAAGCGGTCGTGGCGCGCTCCCTCTGGCAGCTGATTATTTTACCTACCTCACATCTTTGTCAGAGCCGCTTCGTCTCTGCCAGTCTTTTGCCAGCTTCCTCTTTCTCTTACTTCCCTCATGCACCTTTCTCCTCTCTACCTCTGCTCATCTCTCACTTCGCATCTCGTCAGTAGTGCCAGCCATTAGATGCAAACAGCATTAAATGCTGAATGTCTCTGGAAGAAAATGAAACTAATTAACGGGCATCTCTCAGTATTTCTTACGGGATCATGTTGGATATTAAAACCTCCTGCTGGAGCCTTTCCTGTATTAAATTGTCGATTCCCATTTGAGTTCTAGTTTCATCCCCATCCGTAGCTTTTTTTTCCTGGTTTAACATCTTCTACTATGTGATGTTGTATTTAAAACTCCTTCAGTTCTAAACTTTTCAGATAAATCATAAAAGGCCACATAGAGAAACGTTGCTACAGAGTTGTGAATAAAAAAATGTGGCAACTTTAATTGGCACCTCCACTGCAGTCGGGTTATTAATAAGACAATTCAGCTGGAAAGATGAGTTTTTTTTTGGTGCACTGAACAACAGGCATGACCGCGAGCCGGCGTGTGAGTGAGCTGAAGCAGAAAATGGATAGTCATTTCCTTCTACAGCCGCGAAAGGCAGCCGTAGAGTTCCAGTCTTGGCCTATAATTGAGACACCAGGGTATATTCTGTTTCTGGACAGACTCTAATGGTTAGTGCATTAAGGGGGATGATTGAAGAAAGCCACAAACTTACAGTGGAGGCCACAGTAAATCAGAAGAGATGGCTTTTTGGCCAAATTGGAGATTGCTGCAGGTTCACGCTGCGCAGGGCTTCTGCTCTGTCCTTTCTTTTTACCGCTGCTAAGAGCACTCCTGTGAGGATTTAAATGGTTGTAATTTGAGAGTAAAAAAGTGAACAATTTGAGCAATACCAGAAAACTCAGCTATGGACACGTCCTTGCCTTTGGAAATGTGCTTAATATGTCAGTTGTTAAGAGGGTCTGCACTGGGATTGTTGGCTTTAACTCTCCAGGAATTTAGTGTTTTTTTCTGCTTATCTACCAAAACGTCACACAGTTTTAAACTGTTTCAGCACATTCTCCTCAAATGACTGTTCACACTCAGAGAACCGCTCATATTCTATTTGATTTAACACTGTGTCCTTTGAGAGTGAGAGCAGGAACTAGATGCCATATATGTATGTAACTTTACACAAATCTGACATAGTTTGGAGGAACATTTTTGCTCATTTCACCTCAAATGTCTGTAATTATAAGTCAAAGGTTCACATATTCATACCACAAATATCCAAACGGTCCGTCGTGTAGTGACGTCATCACCTCCGTACGCCACCATAACAAACACGTTTTGGTCCCAGCAGCGGCGACACGTCAGCGCGTCGGCCATATTGGATGAGGCAGATGTTTAAAGATGACTTTAAAACTTGACCACAATGTTAGTAATATAAATCACATTACTTTTATTACAACTGTTAGCATGCAGCATTTAAGTTTGTGCTGTAAGTATCACACAATCTTACGTAACTCTTATTGGTATTACAGACAAAAAATCTACAGCAGGAATTTCCTGGAGAGTTTTTGTCCTTAAAATTTTTATCATGACAATAATTTCAGATTGGTAAATGTTCTTTCAAAGCAAATCTCATCTATATATGCGTTTTTTATTTATTTATTGTGTCTTCTGAGACATTTCAAAAAAGAGCTGTTTGTGTTCAGGGTTTTTTTTAACTAAACGGTTGATAACTTCACTCTCAATGATACAAATCATGAACTTCAGTTGCTTTTCATCCCTTAATCTGACATCTAAAAAACCCTGTTTTCCTTAGAAACTGTAAGATTGTTGACCCCCAAACTGCGTTTTTCAGAGTTACAGTTTTCAATGGGTTTTTGTATGTTTCAGCATTTGACCCTAAGCAGAAGTTTCCACGTCTTCCTGTACTTTTCCACCTAAAGGGATTTCTCAGTAAAGCCTGTTTGTGCTCTGTACTTGTTTCACCTTCAATAATACTCTGTTGTCAATTACATCGATTTAAACCCAATGACCTTTTGGCAAAGCAAGGATTTTATTCCATTCGTTCTTCGGTTTCTAAAGCCCTTTAATAAACACCCTGTCCTAATCATCTCTTAGGTCTTCAGTCTCGTTCTCTTGCACTATTCAACAGAGTTGTTTTACCCTAGCAGACTGTCCTGTCAGAGATGTCTGAACTAGGACCAGGTAGTCAGGATAATTTACCTTAAAAGACGTCCATAAACACACATCTCACCAGCCCTGAAGTTCTCTTAATTTGCATTAGTTAAGCCGGTGTGTCCTAGCTGTTAATCCATTAAGCTTGCATACAAACCCCCAAGACTCCCTGCCATAACGCAGCGTAATCACACCAACAGTATGTGATGGTATGAACATTAAAAACAGCATGTGATGGTATGAACATCAAAAACAGCACACGTGCACCGTTTTCCTGCCCACTTACCATTCTTCAAGTGTCTTCCAATTAGCTTTATTGACAAACCACACCTTAACGACCTTGGAGCTTTATTTAAACACGGTTAGTAAAGGTCTTGACATTCAGAAGTGGCATTCTCTTTGGGGAAAATGGCTCAGATGTCTGTCCGTTAAATAAGGTTAGTGCTGTTAGCTCGATTTCCAAGCCTTTTTGGCACTTCTGGCATGTCTGAGGCGCCGCTCCACTCCGCCAGTACCAAAGGTTCTCAGTAAATTGTGGTCGTGTCAATCTTTATTACGGCCAATAAAGATTTCAAAACAGGCTCACGCAAACACACACAAAAACACACACACACACACACACACACACACACACACACACACACACACACACACACTGTAAAAGCAGTTCAGTAAGCTGCTATGAGTACAATAAAATGCACTACTGGTGCATGCACGTGCATGTGCACATGCACATATAAACAAAACAAACCAGCAGGATACACAACGCTCATGTGCTGCTAACAGCTATCTCAGCTCCCCAGTCTCTTCTTGGCTGTTTTGTACATGAGAGGAATGGAAATGTGAGTGCTTAGCTGTAAGGTTTCAAAAAGACACGATTAACCCTTTATTAGTTTCTCTGCCTTCATGATAATGAGTTATTCAAGGCTTTTGACGGAGATCCACCCTCTTTGCATGTTCAAATGAGGAACTAAGGTCAGTCAAAAAGCAGAGAAGCGTCTTTTGTGAAGTTGTCTTGAGATTCAACACTCAAAGGTTGTAAGAGCCTCAGAAGGGATGAACGACCTGCTTTTTTTATCCTGGTCTCCCTTTTCCTGCTGCATTACTGTAACACGTCTAATACTGTCAATACGATGAGCATCTCTCCAGTCCACAGCCCGTCACAGACGACACTGTTAATTTGCTCTGAGGAATCCCCAGGCCCTTTTGAAAGGAGCAGATCAGATTAGGCCATTTTGCTCCAAATGTGTTCCCTAATACCAGCTAGCATGCAGAGATCATAGTAATGGTGGGTGGCTCCCTCCGGGGCCTTCAACACCAGATTTGCATCCCAACAGAAAGAAACCAAAAAAAGACCAGAGCAAGATTTTGGAGCATTTCACCAAACTAGTTGGAAATCCAAACTCAAAATAGAATCAGAAAAATATTTCTCACTCCAGGGATTATTCATTTCCATATCTGCCATTAGTTTGCTGTTTTCAGTCCAGATTTTAAAGGACAGAGAAACTGCAGAAAATCCTTTGACTTCACTCATTCTGAACCAAAATAAAATAAATTAAGCTAGATGAGAATGTAATCCAATTACCAGCTTGAAACCGTTTGAAGGATCTGTTTTGAAATGTATTCTTTTTTTAAATGATCAATGTTTAAAACAGAAACTGCCTATTTTCAGCGACTGGTGGGTCACTTTAAGCAGCTGAAACAAACATTGCTATTGGTTCTTTATATCAGCCTCCTTACATTAAAATGAATCCTGTAAGGAGCTTTATAACACATCCTCATTAAATTCATTTAGATGCTCGTTGTAAGTCTGAGGTTTGATCACGTTTCCTTCTGACACCAATATGACAAGAGTTTTTTGTATTTAAAGAGAATTTGTTTGATGTTGATGTTTAAATGTACTTCATAAATATTTATTATGTGTTGTAGGTATACACAGAAAATATTTAATGAGAGCCGTAAAGCATGAAATCATATCTAAAACGTCTGGTGCTACAATTGTTTAGGCTTTTTTTGTTAAGGTATGAAAACTAATAATTAACTAAACTTACCAAAAACTTAAACAATGAAGATGCTATTTCTTTATTTTAGTTTGCTTGTATTCTTTATTTGGAAATATAATTAGATGTTGTGATGCAGAGTGTTGTGTGAGACTGGATGAGTGGAGATCCGTAAATGCTCAGGAGCCCTCGGTTGTGGGCGTCTAGTCCGGTGTTAGTTTGGAGATGAACAATGTTAAGAGAAGCTATAAGATAATCCTTATTAGGTGAAGGAGGGGGAATCGAACTGGGAACCTCTGGGTCTCCAGCCAGCCTGTCACTGGTTGGCTGCTCGGTCGGCTTAATCTTCAGCTTGGTGGCTCATGGTGGGGGGTTATGGAAGATCTGTCAGTTCGCAATTTTAAAGTATGTTTCTGTTTGAATTGATCGGAATAAGAATATTTCTTTTTGACTGAGAATGTCTTATCTACAAATAATTTGTCGTAGTTTTGGTGCATGCAATATAAAAAATAAATAAAAATTGTAAGGTTAAGTAGAATAGAAGCTAAGATGAAAGTGTGACGGTAAACTAAACGTAATTTAAACCAAGAACTAGTCGTGCAAAACAGCAAAAACATGAATGTTATCGCCGATTTAAACAACGTTATACAAATGAGCATTGTTGTGGTGCAGCACTACCTTATATGGTCACATCCTGCGAGCTTGATGTTTCAATTAAACCCTGTTTTATCCCAAAGGTTTGAATTTTGCCAGTCAGGCTTAAAAACTCTCAGTTTACCCAGATTTGTTGAAACGTTTTCGCTAAATAGAAATTAATGGACCTTTCCAGGAAAAACTTAATAGCCATTTAATCAATAATTTATTTAAGGTTATTTTAAAAAGAGGAATCACTAGCATCATACTATTGTTGGCTGGAATCGAGGCATTTTATACCTTTTAATTGGAAGTAAATTAAGATGAATACGACGTTGATTCTCTTATCAGCTTTATTGGCATTAAAATACATCTGAAAAAAAAAGAAATGATTGATATTGTTATTGTTATTCATCCTTAAAGAAGTCTGAGATTCAGCTTATTAAAGCCTTTTGTTTCATTTCATCATATCACAATTATATTTAAGTAAAACACTGTCAGTTTTGTTTGAGTAAAAGAACATTACTTGTAGAAAACTGAGAAATCTTGGTGGAAAAGAGCAGATTCAATTGAACTGGGTTAATTTGTCTTTCGTCACATTGTACTTGGACAACTTAGAGCCGACCCTGCAGAGAGACTGTAATTGGATTCTGGGTCTCAGTCGACACTAAAACTGCCTTTTTAAACCGCTGCTGAAACTTTGGTCATTATTTTTCTAGACATATGACACTAGTTGTGTTTATATAGGCACTTTGTGACCCTTTACATTCTGCTGTAATTGCTCTTAATGTTATGTATGCAGTATAATTAAAGTGACATTTCCCACACTTGCATTTGCTGCCATGGGGGCAGAAAGTCAACTTGATGATGAATACTGTATGTAAATGTAAGTCTGTCAGCTCTACTATATCGACAGACTAAGATGTATGTCTTCGACCAGATCTATTGATATTTCCTGCTCCTAAACCCCGCCTAAGTTGAGTCGAGGGTTAATCCAGCGGACCGATGTGTCGGTAAATGCATGCTCCTTCCCCTCACTGGTTCCAGTCTATAGTGTTTGACCTGATGTGAAAAACAAAGAAGATAGAGAGCGCCGTGGCGCTAGACTCTCTGAGTCTGTAGTCAAACATAAAAGATGGTGTCACCATCATCGCCTGGGTTATTTATGCAGCGGTAGCAGTTGCACATCGATGGTGTGATGGAGCCCACTGAAAAAAGGCTAAAGTGGATTTAGAGTACAGGCCTTTTACAGAGGAGCAGGTAAAGGTTGCAGTTTTTTTAGGGATCTAACACAGTTGAGATATTGTCAGCCTCCTATTCATGAAGCTTAAACACTTTTGAATGTTCAGCGTTATGTGACTGTACTCGGCAAACACAGATTAGTACTTCCAAACAGCAGTTTAAAATCTGGACCCCACTCTCATCAAATTGGATGTGACTTTCTAACATACTCACCGGTTTCGTTCAACGGCTTTTTTTGTGTTTTAAACGACCTCAACCTGGGTGCTCTTGAACGGTTATGATTGTTTTTGACGCACCAAAATTGCAGCTTAACCTCTGCAGCAAACTGAGGCGGTGCTCAGAAAGTAGCTGCTTTAGCGTGAAGCCTCTCATTTCCATGTAACGTCTCTAAATGGACTCGGTTGGGTTTCAGGACAGAAAATAGGAGGTAGCGTTTATCTAGGAGCTGTAGCAATAATCACATTAGCTTATGTGTATAAATGTGACGCCTTTTGAGATAAAATATAAATGTACTTCTGACTAAAAATGATTTCTGAAAGCCAACCAATTTAAATCAATTCTACCAAAACCACTACTCCAGCTTTCAGTCTCAATTATGCCAGAAGAAGAAAAATCTGTTTAAATTGATCATTTAAAGTCCAAAATCACTGCGGCACAGATGCCAATGATGGCAGCCACTAGAACTGAGAACCGTTCAAGGCCCAGTTTCCCAGTTTGTTAGGTTCAAGCTAAAGACCACGGGTTTGAATAAAGTTTTCATTTTCCAATATGAAAAGATAGATGTTTATCTCTAACAATTTGCGATAATGTGGATCAAGCACCATTATTACACTCAGAGCTACACTCAAAGGAGCTTGTGAGTTTAATGGACTTCAGAAGATAAAGCATCTTTAGAAAAGAGCTCAGTTTAAAGTAATTTACATAAACTTTGAGTTGGTAAATTAATCTTCACTAGTAGTGGTGATTTAAAATCAGCACTGCACATCTTGGCTTAAAGCTCTCCACTAGAAATGTAAAAGATTATGGATTTCCTTCACAAAACTGACTATGTTTTTTCTATTAAAGCCCATTTACTGTGAATGAGCTTAACTTAGATGGATCTGTTGTGTTTTTATTCTTCCACTCATGCCGTTCACACGATTCACTGTGACACGTCCCCCCTCCCCTTTCTGTTTCTGCCTTAAATACAGTCGCCAAATTAGGCTCAGCTGACATCGGCCACTTCGTTTTTAGCCTGTTTTCTTTCTTTTTTTCTGCTGTCCATTTCCATCTCGACAGATGGAGGGTATTAAGAATTCATTACCAACTCTACAATTAGATTGCTAGTTTCGATGTTGAAGGGGATCCACTCTCATTCTTCAGAGTCAAGAGGGTTGCATCATCAGCACGAGGCTGCGCTGCGTTGTTTACTGTCCTCTGGGTTGGTCCAGACTTGGTGGCAGGAAGTCCATTGATCTGGCATTTATTTGTGTTGTTAAACTGAGAAATGAACGTCTGCGTACACATAAAGACTACAGTGTATTTAATGGTGCGAGTGTAAAGCTTCTGCCCCTTACAACAGGATCAATAGCGATCACTTCAGAAAACCTCCAGCTTTTATCCGAACCTCCCACAAGCATTCCAAGGCCAGGGAGGGAAAGTGCTCTCACCGCACGAGGATCCGTCGTGTTGAAATAAAGAAATATTTCATGTGTGACATTCAAACAGCCTGTGGGCGTGCGCTATTAAAAGCAGGCTTTGACTAAGCAGTAAGTAATAGAAACATATGGCGAGCGCCTCCGTTGAGCGCTGCCTCCGTCCGCTCCACCTCCATTCTTGTGCAGCCCTTCAGTGTAAAGTAATCCACTCCACATGCTAATCACTGGGCGATTGATCGGGACTCTTTCGCTCCACCAATTTCTGTAAACCACTGGATTGATCTGAGAAAAATCAATTAACAGCTCAGGGAAGGTAAATATGAAGAAAAATTATGGATTGCCCTCCATATAGTATGAGCATCCGAGCAAACAAATGTGGCGCAGAGCAGGAGCAAAGTCCAATCAGGTCAGACGAGCCTCAGGTGAGCGGCGATAGCCCGGCTCAGTGGGCGGGTGAAGTTATCTTACGTCTGTCAAAGACAAAATGTACTTAAGCCTCTGAGTTCGGCTGTGCAGCTTTAACAGCATATTATACATAACAGCTGGGAAATTGATGTGACAGATAATGGCTACAGGTGAATGATATGAGAGCCGTGTTTGTGCAGCAGCTGTCCTACGACTTTCCTCACAGCCAGTTAGGTTGTGTCTGACATCAGAGGAGCCGGACCTCCGACTCAGCAGCATACTCGAGCCTACGGCCGGACTTCCAAAGGAAAAAGATTTAAAAAACTATGAGGAAACGGGGGCGAATTTTTAGAGAAGGGCGGCTGAGAGAGACGCACATACGAAACTGAGATTATTACACAGACAGTGAAGCAGAGAGAGAGCAAGAAACTGTGAACTTATAATATGCTGACGCCGTTTGTTTGCATGCCTGTGCATTATATTAAAGCTCGACACATTAAAGAGATTTAGTGGGAGCAGCTACAGTCATGGAGTAATTATGCTGTTGGAAACGCTGTGATTAAAAACGGCCTCGGAGCGCCGCTTCGCCGTCTTCCAGAGATTTGTTTCTCACAGAATACGCTGACATCCATTTGTCTTGAAGATTCAGAGAAATATACTTTTTAATGGCTGAAAAGGAGAGGGATAAAAAATGTTTTACTTACTGTAAAGTTGATTGATTCCCATGTAGTGAGCTTAGACTCATATTTAACAAATATTAATCTCCTCGTCCCATCCTGGTACTATCCTCAATCTTTAGAATATGCATATTTATTTAACCTGAAATTGAGGGTGGGCATCATCACTTTATGATTACAAGTATTATTTATCATTGATCAAAGCTCAATAAAAACTACAACAGTGGCCAAATTGTTATTTTTACTTTTCCCAACTTTATGTTCCATTAAAACATTCATGAATACCAAAAGTCTGTTTAAATGCAGTTTTCTAATAGAAATAACATTTCTTTATGTAAGCGGTGTCCTAAAGAGGCCTATTTTTAAATGTAATATTGGTTTGTATTGTTTTAAAGATAATACCACAATAAAAAGTTATGAAAAGATACAATCCCATCACCGACGTCTTCCCTGATTGGTTGCATGTAAAATAACTTTTAAATGATGACGTGTTTTCAGTCATTTTAGACATTGGAGCCTTGACAGCCTACCATTGGTCACTGCAGCAATAGTTTGTAGTTCATATTTTAATTGACTGATTGTGATCATTTATACACATTCTTATAAAGTTTAACAAAGCTTATCTGCTGTGGTACCTTCATAAAACATGTCCTTTAATTATGTAGTCAGGTCAGAAATCTCTTTCTAGTATAATTTTAAATGAAGAGCAGAGGAAGCGTTTTGACAAAAGAGTCTATTAGTACAGAAATGTTATGTTACTGTGAAAAAGCCGGAAGATCCTCCAAGGTTAGGATTCCCTCCTTGTTGAAACCGTCCTGAGGTCTCACTCGAGTGTCCAGATACCCCACAGAGAACTTGATTAAGTCGAGCTGAAGGCCAGAGCCTCCAGCTCAGCTATCATTCGCTGTGCTTTCAGACTCGGATGCTGAGAGCAGCAAGTCCAGCCGCCCCCCCCCCCCCCAAAAAAGCATTCTGCTGAGTGTCGATAACCGGCATGTAACAGGATGTGGGGGAGGGAGCTGCAGGATACGACAGCGCTGGGAGGCCAAGGAAAGTAAATGATCTCCGAAGGCCATCTTATTAATGGAGCCTTTTCATTACTAGCACTAATGCAAATGATTGGTGGGGCTAATGAGCTCCAAGGTGTGAGTGAACGAGGCTCAGAGCAGCAGCACTCACGGCTAATCATAACGGGAGACAGAGGTGATGAGTTTGAACATTATATTTGGTCATGATGAACACTTTGCTTGTACAAGAACAGAAGGAATAGAAAGAGAAATGGATGAAGGAGCTGATGGGATGGCCAGTCAATTGTGCGCCAACTTAATATGGCAGCCGGCTACAGGCGAGAGGCAGCAAGACGAATGGCGAAGAGGGAGGTTGTATTTCACTGTCAGTTGGTTGAAGTGAGCCAAGGCATGGAAAATGTCTTAATCGTCTTCCATCAAGTGCTCGCAGGCTCCATGTTAAACTGAGAAGAGCCAATAAAGCGCGCCACATCATTTCAACCCTTTATTGCAAGTCTTAAGAGCAGCATGAGATTCATTTATGCTCTCCTCAAACAGCCGCCGTGGCCTAGGCGGGAAAACTTTCTCGGTTCGCTGCTGTGTTTCATGCTCAGTCCTGGTGGCTTTCATCCACACAGATTTAGGTTGAATTTCCTAAATTCTTGTTTAAACTTATTGTGAATTTTAAAGGATGGTCAGAAAGTAGCACAGAGTCTCCAGATGTTCCAGTGAGCAGCAGCCTGACTGTGTCTGTTTGATTGATTATCTTTGTGGACCATCACTGAAGTTCAGGGCCTTAGCACTTGCTGTACATAAATGATAGGTGGGACCCGAAACTGCTGTCGCCGTAGATTTGGTAAGGAACGAGAGACGGGAACAAGGACGGGGAAGAAAATGTGGCTCATACTTCAGCTGGCTATTTAAAGCTAATGGCTGCACTCCGGATTCAGGGACGACGAGCAGGGATTGGGATTTTCACGTGAATCTGGGTACAGCTGGGAAGCCTATAGTATTTTCTCTCTTTTATTAAAATTTTAATTCTGTTGCATAACAGAGATTGAAGCGTGTCGCTTTCATCTCCACTTATCTCCTCTGCTGCTCTTTGGACTGCTGCTTCTTGTTGCTGCCATGGCGCTTTGTGACACGGCTGGTTTCTCTGCGAGGAATCGGATTGTAACTCGCCGCCGATGCACAAGGCGAATAATGCTGCGTTCACACCAAACGCGTCTGGAGTGTCCAAACGGGTCTAACGCTTGAGGTTGGACGCGTTTTTACATTTTGTTCACTTTGTAGGATCAGACGCTTCAAACGCGCATCAAGCGTCTCCACTTCCTGTCTCCTCTGGTCTGACTTCCTGTCTCTTCACTGATCTTTTTGTACAATGGCTGATGAAACTGAGAGAGCGGCTCGTCTTTCTCTAATAAACCAAGAGAGCGTGGTTGTCGGCTGCCTCGGCTCCATATCTGTAACTAGGGGAAAAATCCAGCAGCGTTCAGAGTGGAGGTGATTTTCTCCTCCAGGAGCTTAACGCTGACGAGGGTCGATTTCAGCGATTTCAGTAAATCTATCCTCCATTATCACTTCAGGATCTTCCACCATGTTGGAAAGTTCGTCACTACGTCACATAGAAGGAGCTCTCTGATTGGTCCACGCTCAAGCGTCCAGCTCCAGACGCTTTTGGATGTGAACGCAGCATTAACTCAAAAGAAGCAGAGCCCACTCCCTCCCCTTTTCAATCAATGTCAAATTTTTCCCAGTTCTGTCTGTTTTTGATGAATCCTTCCAGCGCCTCTATCTGCCTTCAGCTCTCTCGGTCTCTCTTTGTCTCTTTACCTTCATGTTAATGAGGAGAGCGAAGGCAGAGCAGGCGGTTCTTGGTTGGGAAGTTAATTAAAGTTCCAGCCTACGCAGTCAAAACAAAAGGAGGCTGGTGCTCTTTGCAGTGACACCAGGAGATATTAAACACCTCCAAACTTAAACACTGTGTGAGGAGGCAGCTGCTGCAGTGTCACTGAGGGGTTTATTGTTACGCTCTCCAGGCCCGTCACTGCAGACCAAAGCAGTGAACCAGTAATTACTTTCCGGCCGTCTTAAAACTGCCGCATGAAAAGCGCGTAGACATGGAAGTGAGTCCTGCAGCCGGGAAACTGTGCTGACACTGATCAGACAGGAAATCAAAGTAGAGAAACGACTGGATGTTATTTCCCTGATTTTGCCACCCGTGGTGCACAAAAACGCGCACAGACACTTACAAATTTGTTTGAGCACGGGCGGCTCTGTGCAAGGGCGCTCGAGCTCGAGGCACGGCGGGTTCGGCCGAGCAGGACGGGAGCTGTTGCCATGGTTACCGTTCCTCGGCTCGCTCTCGCAGCCCGGGAAAACTGTGTCATTATCCTGCACTCTGGACAGGAGGAGAGAGAGAGGATATGAAGAGGGAGGATGGGGTAGAAGAGCGGAGACAAAGATAAAAAGGCCAGGGTGGGGGGGGCAGCCATGTTTTCCACTACATCATCAAAATTTCCACCCATATATGGCTCTGTTTTCTTTTTATTGCTACTATTTTTATCTCCGTCTGTCAAGCGTTTAGGTTCACGTGTAAAAATGTAAAAACCACCTCAGAGCTGCAAAATGTCGGTAAAATCTGAGGACGCCAGGCGATGAAGGAAGCTGGCTGTTTCCAGCCGGTGTTGCACCAAATTCTGCGACCCATCATATTCTGCGACCACAGGGGGCAATAGCGTACATTCCTCTGCGCGTTGATGACCATCGAGAAGAAGAGTATTTACGTAAAGTGCGTAAAATCGATTTGTGATGTGTGAAAATGACTATTTGGGGATCATTTTATTTTAAATGAGAGCTGATCTGGGGGGCAGAAATACTATAAACTGTTTTGATCCCCCCACCCCCGCCCAACAAAGTGCTTGGAAACATTTATTTGTGGTTTAACGATTTATTGAACGATGGTTTAATAGTGGGATTATGTATCGAAACGACAGAATAACGGCGTTCAATGTGATGGGCCTTCCAGATGTGATATTTCCTCCGTCGACGTGACCAAAATTTTATTCCGTGAGGTTTACGATCCCCTGATGTTTTGGTGCGTATGCAGTTTTATGTAAATAGACTTCTTCACGCTGGTCCTCAAGACGTACATGCAGAGGAATGTACGCTGTCGCCCCCCGGTGGTCGCATAAGATCCCTTCATCCCGTTCACGAGGATGCAGTAGCAGACATGTTCTGTCCCTAATGACGACCAGCAAAAGTTATATAAATGAATTGCCTCTTTCTCTCGTTGTTAACTTCACAAACACGGACAGAAGAAGCCCGTCAACGTCACCTCTCATGTTTGTCCGTTGTTGTGCGAGAGAGAGCAGCCGTTGGGTCATTCTGCTACTTCACTGGAGTTACTGTACATTGTGAAAATAATTACCTGGTCGGTGTAAATAGAGGCGTTCTGCTGATGTTCGCCAACATGATTTCCCCTGGTGCAGCAGAGCCTGTTTGCTACGCCTGGCTGTGCTCTGTGTGCACGCATGCATGTGACCTATACACACACAGGTGTACCTGTGCACTGATGAAGAGCGTGCTTTGTAACCCGCGAGCTGGGGTTTACTGAGCCTGCGGGCTGAAAGAGTGTGTCTGTGATAGCAGTGGAGGGTGGAAGGGGGCAGAGTAGTACTCCAAATGAAAAGCTGCCCTCTATGACTCCGTCCTGCAGACGCGGCTCCCCGGAGAGAGACGTGTGCATGTTAGCATGGCTGTCCGGCGGTCAGAGGAACACAAACAGCACAAAACGAAAGCCTCCTTCTGTAGCAGCGAGAGAAAGGAACTCGTGTTGCCCTCATTTATCCTCCTCTCCTCTGATAGGCTCTATTGGTCGGCAATATGAGGGGAAGGAAAGTCATTTTAACACATTTCCAATCACCTCTGCCTACTTTAGCTCAGGTCAGGGTTAAAAAATCTTAATGTTGGAATTTCCATAGTAGGAAAAGCTTGTGTCAAATTTCTAATCTCTGCTTTTCTCTAAACCTTTGAACCTGCAAACTGATTAAATACATAAGAGATATAAAATACTATGACATTGAAATTGGCTTTAGCGTCTAATAATAATGACTAGCATAATTAGCTTGTGTAGCATCATGAAACCTTTTTTCCTCACTTGTATGTCGTAGAGCTGAAGTTGAACACAGCTGGTTTCGTCCTGCTGTTGCCAAACAAAAAGATGCAAAGTTGTCCTTGATCATTGCCAAAAATATAAAATTAAACACGTATCATAAACAAAGTGGAATAAAATAACTCTTGTAAATGATGGGAAGAAAATGAAGTTTCCTGATTAGAAAGGACTGAACAAAAAAAATGTCATGTAACAAAAAGTCTCACATTTTTCTGTGTATTTAAATCCAGAAACTTTTGTATCTCTGGTTTTAGGAAGGTAAAGATTTATGACGGAGGCTCTGATGAGCCACAGGTTACATCTGCAGTTAGGAGACAAAAACGTTCTTTATTTCCAATCCAGGATGTTCTAAGACTGAGATTAAAATCTAAGATTAAAAGCTCTAAAGAATGAAAAGAGCATCTTTGCTATATTATGTTGAATCAAAGGTCTTTACAACAGATCTTGATCTCTCTCAGACATTTCTCAAAAATAGCCTCTCATGTTTCTGTGCTTTGCTTCACGTGAGTCTTGAAAACATCAGTAACAGAATCAACATCATAGAAAGTAGATTACATTTCTACTCAAACATTCTTCTATTTTTTTATTTCAATATGACACCAGACTCTAGACTCCCTCTGACTTTTTAGCAATCTTTAGAAAAACCTTTAGGTGGGAACTCAAAACTGAAGAATGACATAAGATTAGTTATTAGGGGAAAACTATTAAAGTTGAATGACAAATGTAGCGTAAATGCGGTTATAGGCTGCTGAACACTAGCTTCATGTGGTTGAGACAGGTTAAATGTGACTGGGTCAGAAATGCAGGAAACATGCAGGACCTGCTGCAGCGACGAACCTAAGCCATCTGAACCCGAGGCTCGCCGGGACTGCGAGGCTACAGTTTAACATTTAACGATAGAACCCCCGAGGGAGTCATTTTAACCCCCTCATATGAATTGCTGTGTACAACCGTCGTTTTTGGCGCCACACCCCCCTGCTCAGGCGCACATGTTTCATCGTGGAGCTTTGCAGGATGTTGTGCTGTGAGCACATCTCAAGGCCAGCTCACCTACAATCTCACAGCCCACCCCTGAGGACAAGAGGAGGATTCGCGGCGTGAAGCTCAAGTTCACAAAACAACAAACATGTGCATGAAACGCCAACGTGCAGTTTGTGGACAGCGCACGTGTGATTAATATACGTGTGTGTGTGTGTGTGTGTGTGTGTGTGTGTGTGTGTGTGTGTGTGTGTGTGTGTGTGTGTGTGTGTGTGTGTGTGTGTGTGTGTGTGTGTGTGTGTGTGTGAGTGAGAGTGAGAGTGTGCAGCATTAATCCAAAATACTGAAATCTGCTGTTTTTAATGTAAATAGTCTGTAAGTTGATTGTTGTTGTTGTCATGTTTGTCCTAACTCACAGTTCCTAAAGTTTGTTGATGAATGTAAAAATCTATTTGTGTGGGTGAGCGAGTGAGAGAGAGAGAGAGAGAGAGAGAGAGCGCCATGTTTTCTTTTCTAAAATAATTAAAATAGAGAAATCTATTATTTTGTTATTGTAAATCTCTTATTTGATCATTTTATTGTAAAGTCCCTGCAGTTTGTTGATTTTAATAAAGTTTAACTGTGTAGTTTTGATAGAAAAACTATTTTGACAAGTGTCCATTATTATTTCAAAAATATTTGTGAATGAGCCACTTAACAAAAACTTCTAGGAATTACATCTCAGCATCGCTACTGGAGCAATGTGGTCAAAGTGACCCCCCCACCCCACCCTGGTTAAACCAACTGAGTTATGAAACTTATGGACGAGTATAGAAACTTTAAAATGGAAAAACCTGCTGGCTGAGTTCTTAAGAGAACAAATGTTCCCTGAATAAAGTTTATTTGCTCAAAAGTTTATTTTACAGTCTAGTGAACATCAGAAATCTGCTCATATCAGATTCCTCAGTGTAAACGAGCCTTGGTGACTTTCAGTCACTTAACAGTAAGTTAAAAACTAATGTTTGTTACTTTGTGGTTTTTGTCTGCAGGTTTGTTAATTGTCATGAGTTTTATTTATATTTTCAGCTAAAGGAGGTAAAATATTGATTGCACAGAGAGTTTAAGTGTTGAACCCAAAACAGCAACCAGCTCAAATCAGCGGTGGCGCCTCCATAAATCGACGCTTATCCGGCTCTCATTTGTGCGCAAGCCAAGCCACCGTAATTTTTTTAACATAACGGGTGTGGCAAGAGTGAACGTGCTACCACCACTAATCAGAGCTTCTCTTGTCTCCTGCCCCGCAGCGCCCAACACGGCTCCCTACGGAAGCACGGGAAGGGCCCACGTCCCGCTGGCCTGTCGATACCTGGTCCTGGCGCTCTCCTCCCTCATCAGCGCGTACTAGCGGACGCCGCCGCAGACACAGTGACTGTCCAGAGCGTTTAGGAGTCCCTTCTTTTTTTTTGACATTTGCTGTTGGCTGATATCTGGAACTGTTCGTTAAAAAAGCTGAAGTGGGGAAAGAATCAGCTCCTGTTTGGTTTTGTGGGGGAAAATTGTTTTTGCTTTTGTGAGAATTCTGTCATGTAAATTTTATGATGTTATTTTTTTTATTACTATCATTATTTTCTCATATCTGATTTATTTTCTGACTGATTGACCATGTTGTGAGTTAGTGCCCCCCCCCCTGCCTCCAGTCACTCATGCGCCTCTCAGTTACTTTCATGCATCTCTTCCCAGCGGCACAAACGTTTACATTCATTTTTGTTCATTGTGCCAAGATCATTGTACACAGATCACCATACCAATGTTGTGTTGAATGTATTATGGGATGGGGAACAATTGAAAGACATTTAGATTCCTAACGATAAGGTTTTGACCATAGAGTGTTAAAAATACAGGTGAAAAAAGTGTTGCCATGGTTACCTGGTAGGTGGATAAACAGTGTTGATGCTGTGCTTTTGTTGTTTTTTGGAAATGGGTTCGTCATTCATAATGCGTTCCCAGCAGCTTTGATCAGGCAGCCGTCACGTAGCATCATATCCTGTTCTGGTTATTCTATTTCATTCCAGCATCGCCTTTGGTTTGAAAGGTGGGACCAGCTTCTCTCATCCGACCAGGAGCGCTAAACCCAAACCAGGACTTTGTACAGTATGAATGGAGGACCGTCGCCGCGCTTCAGTTTTGTTTTTTTATTTTCTTTCCTCCACGCCTGTTTTCGATTGCTTAAGCAGTGTGTCGTAATTAAAGTGAAGCGATTTCACAATTTGCGGCTCTTTAGAAGAAGTTCATTCTTTCTGCAGGTGGCAGAGCAGAACCGTCGGTTTCTGAAATCCCGCCGCAGCAGCATGCAGCTTTTGGGCTGCAGGTTCACCAACATATTAGGAAAAGCACATCAGTTAATAAAAGAAAACTCCTCACACTAGGAGGGAGAACAAAGATGCTCAAGTCTCTATTTAGAGTTTAAGGCTGATTAAATAATGCAGCAAATTTTCCCTTTTCTTGTTCATTTGTAGGGACGGTGCCTTGGAAGAGTATCAAAACCCCCTTCAGGGTTTTAGAGTTTTCTCATGTTATTACCATAAATAAAACTAACACAAAGTGATTAAACAACACAAAGGAGTGCAAAACTATACGGTGATTGTAAAGTGATGGATTATTTTCATACAAAGAAGCTAAGTAAAGTCCGTAGATGTGTATATTTAGTGCTTTGATATTAATCACCTTTCACATCTGCAGACATCCATTCTGGCTGGGAGTGACGGGGCAGCATGGAGCACATGTATGGATGCACATGGACATGCTGTGATCTAAGCGTTTCCATCGGCGCTCAGCTGTGTGGTTTCATGTTTTAATAAAGAACCTTCAGCCCCAGTCTCAAAACTTTAGGTTTTTTTTTTTAAAGGAAGGACAATCCTTGACGTTGGTCCATTTGTCCTTCAAAAGCTCCATAATCTTCAGCAGAGCGTAGAGTTCTTGTGTCAGAGCCGTGGATCTCTCTCCTTTGTTACCATAAAAAAATCTGAAATAAATTTCTCTTGTTTCCAACTCAATTATCTTAGTTTACTTTAAACTAATCAACTGTTCAGAAACACTTGGGGGCTTGTCTCAAGTCAAATTTCCTTGATTATTGATAAAAATCTGCTCTGATTTTACACTTAAAACAACTTAAAAATACAGAAGTGAAATAAATCTGCCAGTGAAACTAGAAGGTTTCAAACACAGTATTACTAAAAGTCGTTCCTCGGTCTTCCTGAGAAGTAACTTGTGACGTAGTTTTGTATGTTTCAGGTGTTGTAAGTAGCTACTATGACAAAGTAAACGTGAGAGTTTTGGGGGGTTGAGATGGGGGGCCGGGTGTTACCAGGGGGCTTCTGTCAGACTTGGAACATCAGAACGTTGACGCCGCTGTAGTTTTACCACATTTCCATCTCTGACGCGTTCCTTTGTCTTGGTCACCAGTCAGAGACCAACTTGGTTTGTGTTGAGTCTAAATCACACACAGGTCCTCTGGATTTACTGACTCTGAAACACATGACAGGCCATGAGAGTCAAAGCAACACTTTTATGATCTCGTATGTCTCGGTTTCTCTTCGCCTCATGATTACGCAACACTTTGTGTTGGTCCATCTCATCAATTTCAAGTTGGTTATTTTTTTTTATTTATTTTTTTTTATTTAATGAAGTGTAAATATGGGTTACGGATGCTACTGGAAGGCGCTGTCCTCTCAGCCCATCGCTGATAAGATAAAACTGTAATGCCTTAATATTCCCACACATTCATCTCCCTTTCCCTCCGATAGGGACGCTCTCAGAAGCTTCCCGCTAAGATCCTCCTCCTCTCTGATGACCGAATGTTCAGTAAGCGTCGCTCCGCCACGTCTTCGAGTGTGAGACAATTTTTACTGGGGATTCAAAAAAGGTCAGATGCTGCAGAAACAGATGCTGCATGTTTGGGAGGGTTTTTATTTCATTTCATTTTTTATTTTATTTGTTTAAACTGTTGCATTTACAACAATCTATCAGGTCCAACAGAGTATTTGGTGAATTTGAGACTGAAAATCTAACGATAGCCATGGCGGTTAAAAGACCTACAGCACAAACACTGTCATTATTTCCATGGTGTTATTTTTGGTTTTTCTTGGTAGGAAATCTTGTTTTTACCAACGATACAATTTCTGCACCGTATGATTTTTGTTTAAATGTTAGAGTATAATGGAAATGGTTCAAACATATATTTATTCTCTTCCTTTATTAAAAACAATGTATAAACACTACGTTTTGAAACATGTAAAACTGGTTATGTGAAATTTATCTGAATGAGACGCGGTCAGGCCTAGTTTCCAATGTCGTCGGGTTGCTCTAGATGCCACAGCCGCTGTTGATTTAGGTATGTTTAAAAAAGAACAAAACAATGTTTGCAATGAAACTTTACCTACTTTTTTGAAACAGAGGGTGTGAACCAGTATATCGGTATTATAGAACAGAATCAATGTGTGTGTATATTTGGAGAAAATAGGTACCTTTTGATCTGTAGAGCCGAGTGTGTAGTCCTAGTTTTCACACACTCGCGTGTTCAACGATGTGCAGAGAGTATGGTTGTGCTGCATGTTCCAAATTAACCCGTGTTTTTAAGAGGTGGCCATTTAACAGACCTTCACACTTTATAAGAAATGGACACAGTTTTTATGTTGATTTTCTTTTGGTTGTTATTTTTCAAAACTCTTGAGTCATTATTCGGTCTGAAAATACATTCCTCTACAGATCACCAGGCTGTGTTTGTATATGATTTTTCAATCAACTTTGCTCTCTTGAGTTTAATAATAATGATTGTTGTGGCACATTGTGGTGACAGTCTGGAGTTACGCTGGTTGCTTGTTTGAGCACTTATGACCATGCTAGTATTCCATATGAAAATGTACTGGATGTTGATTATTATCATTTTTTTCATTTTTTTTGAAAATGGTATTAACAAATCCTTCTAATCGAATCCGTATAATTTGCAATAAAAGTCTTCATGTTACAATGTACACCCACATGTGAGTTAATGAACAGTCTGAGCTATTTTTATTGGTGATGCTTTAGAAACAAGAGTGAGAAACATTTTTATTCTCATTTGAACTTTCAGCATTTAGGATGAGCTGCTTACAAATCCATTAAATCTGATGAGAACGATGCAGTTGAAGCATGTGTTGATTACATGTTCTATCCTAACGCAGCAGCGTTTTTTTCAGCTTCGAGAACCTGCTAGCAGAAGTAAATCTGATCAGGACTTAGCTAAGACTCACAGAAACATTCAGACCTGGCTGGGATCATGAAGTCAGTGAAGCAGAAGCCGGCTGGCTGTTGTGGACGCCGGCAGCCGACCGGCTTATTGTTCACGTTTTCTGTGCTTTTGGTGCAAAAGTATTCAAACTTGTTAAACCTCTCCACATTTTCTCACAATAAAACCTTAAACTTTATTGAGCCTTCTTGTGTTAGACGGATGAATGAGTATTAAATAACTGTATTTAAACAACACTAAACGCGTAGGTTCGCATTTTATTGGCTCTCTATGCATAGCAGCGTGTCGTGAGCTCGATTTCCGCACCGCTGCAGCTTCTTGGCTCCTCTAATAATGCTGGTCAGTTTGCATTCAGGACTAAATGTTTGTAGGTTTACAACTGAGCCCAACTTTATTATTTTTTCAAAGACGATCATTAATGAATCCGTTATTTAAGAATGAGATTGATTTTTACTCTACAGACCTTTGAGGCCAGAAACAGAACAGTAGGGTTTATAGAGCCATCATTTTATCGGGTCAATTTTCAATAAGTTTAATGAGTTCTTATCGACAATGAACCCAAATGTTTCTTCAAATATTAAAGCAACACTAAGTAACTTTTCAGCCTTCATGAAACATTTTTATAACTTTTATAATTATACATCAACTTACAGCTCGTAGGATGACGCCTCTGTCATGACCTGAGAGGGTCCGTATCGCTTTAACCAGCACTGAGCAACATTGAGGAGGGTGGCAGGAACCCTGCCTTCCACTCTAAACAACTACAAATGTGCTGACTGCTTTACTGCATACGTCACTTCCCCCGTTTCTTATCTCCAACATCATCATCTGATATTGTTTCACCTCAATTAGATTCATCACCTCATCACTATTCATCCCTCACACAGACACTGGAAACAAAAATGTACTTCAATCAGGATTTTACCACGCTAGGCGCTGGTGCTCATGGGAAATGTAGTTTTCCTTGCTTTAAAAGAGCCTCTGTTGTTCTTCTTGAGTAGTTAGCTTTCATTGAAACCAGAGTAGCTGACTGCATTATTTGCAGATTTGTTTAATAATGTTTCATTTCTGGAGCTTTTAGTTGTTACCAATGTTCATGCACTTTTGTTTCATTCAAAAGTTTTTGCATACTTTTATATTCAGTGTACAGATATTTGTTTTGGAACAATGTGGTTGTGAATGTCTGAAAGGAAGTCTTGATCTTACCATGTGAGATTCTCGGTATTAAATAGGGACGTTTCATCAGTTGGAGCTAAACTGGTTCTAAACCAGTTTGGTAAATCGATGAATCGCGTAAATAAGCCCAATCTTCTTTAGATCCACCATGTTGTTGACATCCTGCCCCCTGCAGCGTCTGAAACAACGGCTGCAGTGGTTTCAGGATTAACCTGTGTGGGACAAACATCGTCGCGTCTGTGACAGATTTCTGTGTAAATGAATAAAAGACGAGTTCAGTGAATCCACCATCAATGCCTATTTTGTTTTGCAGCCCCTCTGAGTTTGTCTCTCCGCACCACCGCCTCGAAGCGCTGGCAGAGGAAATGATTAGCATTGTATGAGAGTTTTGATGCTCAACACAAACAGCCTTCTGTGCGGAGACGGCTGTGAGGAACGGGGATTCCTCCTGACCTTGTGGTTAACGAGGCTCTCCCTCAGCCTCTGTCAGTTTTTAGTTGGAGATTGTGTCGTGCTGCATGACGGGGATCCTGCCTGGCTCCCGGAGTCGCCAGACATCTTCCCTGAGCAGCATACTGAGTTGTCAGTAACAAAAAAAAAACTTTGTTTTCAAGAACATGCACTTGGATATGTATGTTTGTTGCACAGCTGGAAGAATCCATCCCTCCTCCTGTCAACCGGCTGCAGAAGGAGAAACCCTCCAAATAACCAGAAAGTCTGATTCCCTTTCAAACAAAAAAAAAAAGAAGCTCCTTTTTCATTTCTCTCTCCTACAATGTTTGAAGAGGAAGTGAGTAATTTACTGGTGTGATCCTCTTGATTTCTTTTCAATCCATCTGAGAAAAAGCAGCTCCAAATGTGAGAAGGTCCACACAGAGAAAAAAATAAGGCAAAAGGTTTCGCCAAGTATTTGTCGACCTGTTCCAGCGAACTGGAAAATCAGTTTCCAGCCAATGATGCAGAGCTCCAGATAATGCCGAGGTGTTTTAGAGGCAGGACTCTTCATGAGGCTGATGACAAATTGTGTTTTTGTTGTTTGTTAAGCACGAAACCCGAGGCGACTTTTTTAACGAGGATTGAAAAGGATTGGGAGGAGAAGAGTCATTGTTTGAGTGACAGCAAATGTAATCCCGTTTTATTTGTTTTTCAGCCTTCCAATGACAGATTACACGTAGTTTGGCGCTCGCCGACTGAAACAGGAAATGAGTTCTTTGTAGCACGAGCTGTATTGTGTTTCTCATAGCATGTCCTCTGTTCATTACTATAGATGAAACGCATTCGCCATCGTTTATGGTTGCAGGAATGGGATTTTCAAAGATTGCTTGGAATTTATTAATTTCTGACTGTGTTATATTTGTTTCTTATTATGGAAAAAAAAACATGTGGTGAGTGTTTATAGTTGCTAGTTTTTGATGGTCTTTTAGCTAGAAGGGGGGAAACTGTGCTTTATGTAGATCAAGTGGTTCTGATATATCTCTATACACTGTATATAGATACATTTATAGTAACATATATTAGTATTTGTCCAGATGTGAGAACAACTAATGTTCTTCAATGACTATAAAGCCTAATATTGTGTAAAGCACGTATGCAAATAATTTTTCTGGACGTTTGAGTTGATTTTGTAGCAGTGGTTTGATACTAATAAATGGGAGTTGATGATACGTCTTAGATTGTGTTTTTATTGACGTGCATGAATTAAAATAATTTATTCAACAGCCAAGAAAAATCCCACACATCTCTTTAATCAACTTTCTTAAATACAATTAAATTATGACCTGTTTTCACATGAAACAAATATATAATAACATTTTGTAAAAATCCAAATATCAGAATAAATATCAGAATAAAACCTAAAAACGAGTTCTGCGCTACCAGTCAGCATCCAACTTGTTAAATATAAAACACAGAAGGCTTCTAATCATCACAAAGAAAATCTGATTCAGACCATCGAGAAGGTCGACAAAGTTTAGTGTTTAAAACGTGTTAAACTCCTGACGTCTTCATTCTTAGCTTCCAAGGAACCAGGTTTTCTTTTGAAAGTTGTCTGAACTAATAACTTCTCAGCTTTTCTGAAGCTCTTTCCAACGCAGTTTTTGTTCTTCAGCTTCCACACAAGCTTTTTGTTGGGTTTGGCAGGGGAGTGGTTTTCTTCTCCTTCACAGGGTGGCAGGCTGATGGGATCCAGTTGTTACTCTTCACCACCAATCAGCAAGGTCCTTAAAGAGGAGCGGCTTCCCTGAGCAGATGCCAGATGGTTCCGCTTCTACAGTGGTACTCTCTAGCAGTCAGAGCTATTTTCTCAGTGTTTCCCCTGTTCTGACTCCATTCTATCTGTTCGTGCAGAACATTCTCTGAGCCAGACTAACCAGAATTATCTGATCCTCGCTGCTCCGTTGGGTCCTACATCTGGGTACGTCACGCTCACCCCTCAGCTGCTGCCTGTCCGCCCTCAGTCTCGTGCTGGAACCCCTTCCACCTGGAAACCCCATGTACTCTCCTCTGCTTACCTCAACCCGCAGACCGTAAGTCACCATCAGGTTACTTCCCTTCATTACTCCATCTTTACCCTCTCACTCTGTTCAGTTCCTCCGCCGGCCCGGCTCCTCCCTGCTGTCGCAGATCGAGGCCCCTCCACACGCTCTCAAGCACATTCCACTGATAAATAAATCTGTTAAAACCGTAGTTGTTGCTTGCCTTTGAGTCCTGGTAACCACGCATTATGACACTCTTTTTTTTTCCAAACCAAATCATGAACCATTGTTGCGTCTATACTTAACAAAAAGATTTGAAAATGTATAATCAGGTAGATTGTTAATGTTAATTTGATTCTTCTAGTTTAAATTAATCGATTAGTTTATTTCTAAGAGGAAAATGTAATTTTGTTAACATACCAAGCTATACAACATCTAGAGCTGGATGTTTAACATAGACTTCCTGTTCCAAATTAAAAGGCTATCTTCCAGGATAGTCATGGAACCGGATCCTCCAATCATAGCCTGAGGACATTTACAATTTTTGTACCAAGTAGGATCATTATTAAACAAAGAAAAACATAAAAAAGTATGAATCATAAATTGCAAATTGACTAAATTGTTCTTCCTGCTTTATCGTTCTTTCTCATCTTTAGTCTCACACTGACCTAAATGCGGCTGCGCTTCGTTACAATCACAAAACAAAAACCTTAAAGGACATTCAGAAAGTTTAAAGATCTACGGATCAGTAGAAATGTAAAAGATTAAAACATCAGTTCTAAATCCTAATAAGTCTGTTGTGTGTATGGTTTCCTAATTTCATCTGTAAGACTAATCCAGAGCTAAAAATTTCAAAGCTTCAACAGAAATCTGAAACCAAGCAGCATTCCTCGACTCGCCGCTCTGATCTTTGGAATAATTCATGCCTGCAAATCCAAACAAAAGCATTAATAATTTTGAAAGGAGTTCTGCTTGTTTGTGATGCAATTAGATCATTTAAGTCTGCGGAGCTCAAGATGAGGAAACGTTTTAAAGAACGCTGCCAGGCGTGCAAACCTTAAATCCTTTAAATACAAAGATGTTAAGGGAGGCTTAGTGCTGCAGTTACAGTAGATGAACCAAACTACCCGCCATGCTCAATGTTTTAAGATGCATCTAAACAGGTTAAACACACTAAGCACACAGTAGGTTGTTCGTTAAAAATGTGTTTGGCATCACATGAAGCCTCATCTTTGCTTCTAAATATGTTTTGTTTGGATTTTTTAGCTCTGATTTAACCGAATGTTTGATATCCTTTAGCGTGTTAGAACATACGTTTGTAATACCGTCTGCAGTTTGAAGAAACTTCGTCCACGAGCGTCAGGTTTGTGTTTTTCTGTCCAATCAGAATACAGATACTCAAACTTTTCAGTTTCCGCTCAGACAACTGAGTGTTTCACTGTCTTCATGTTAGCTTTACTTTATAACCTCTGGTAAAAAAATCAAAACTTCAAACTTTCACTTTGAGTCTATTTCATTCTGCAGCTAACGAGATGTGTGTGAACATTCATGTAATGTTTTCAAAACTTGTTTAGGAGTAAAGACGAGTTTGTGCCTTCGTCTGTTTTAGCAGCAAAAAGGAAACGAGGCTCTGGAGAGAAACGAAGACCCATGTGGTCATAATCTTATGCCTATTCTGTCCACTGTATGTTTTGCTTTATTTCATGCATAAAAACCTCCAAGTAAATGAAAATGTGTCAGGAAAAACCCGACAAGAACCTTCAGTTGGTCGTAAATAGAGTAAACTGACAACATGGAGAGTTTAATTATGATGTTTAATATTAGTAGTGACTATGGTGAGGCGTTCAGCCAAATCCTGGTGGCTGTGTTGAACAAACTCAACACTTTATAGCTCAGATGTTGATTAACGTTAGAGACGGTTTTTAACCTTCCAACTTCATGATGATGGCAGTTTGGAAAAAAATGTATATGAGGTTTTTTGTTTTTGTTTTTTTTACTTAAATTAGACCAAGTAAACATAATCAATAGACATTTTTAACATTTTTATTTTTTTTGTGAAGGTTTGTTAACTTTGCCATTTGACAAGACTGTACGATGGTGGGAATAAAAAACTAGAGTTTGGTTATTTATTGTAAAAACCTTATTTAGCAGTTCAGGTTAGAGTCTAAACTACATTAACAGTGAATAATGGAACTTGAAAGTTAAAA
Organism: Orestias chungarensis; assembly: GCA_032876305.1. Taxonomy (NCBI): domain Eukaryota; kingdom Metazoa; phylum Chordata; class Actinopteri; order Cyprinodontiformes; family Cyprinodontidae; genus Orestias; species Orestias chungarensis. The sequence goes on from JAVLVB010000668.1 coordinate 210,582, forward strand.
GCATCCATCTTTCATCCAACCCGCTTATCCTTTTAGGGTCCTGGGGGTATATCTCTAGCTCTTACAGGGCGAGAGGCGGGGGGTTCACCCTGGACAGGTCAACAGTCCATCGTATGGCAACCAAGAGACAGACAGGACACCTAAGGACAATTTAGAGGACCCAATCAGCCTCTCAGTCATGTTGTTGTGGGAGGAAGCCGAAGTACCTGGAGAGAACCCACGCATGCACAAGGAGAACATGCAGACTCCTTGCAGAATCAAAGCCAGAGCCTTCTTTCTGTCCTCATTCTCTGGGGTAAATTGTTCATCGGTCTCACTGTCTCCATCATCCTCAGTCTCTCTTTGCTAGGTTGAATCTGCTCATTTTCTGCGTCACCACATCCTAACTCATCCTCACTACCAGCTACACAAATTGCTGGTTTGGTTTTGTTACGTAAAAAACTTTACGTAACAAATGCTGCATTCATTCTGCAAATAGAAACAAAACAGGATCAAATGTAGTCAAGGAAGGGGTTTTAATGAGTTTGGTGCCGAATGGCAACACCGTACCGTACAGGGTTCATTATTTTCATATTTCTTACATCTGGTGCTTTGAAGGCTTCACATGGTCCAAAAAATCAAAAATGCTGCTGATATCTGACGCTTACCTCTAATTAGATAAACGCTTTTTTTCCTACTTTGGCCTCAGTTAATCTGTGATAACCTAATGGGTCCTAGAGGGAACTGTCAGTGCGCTCTCAGAGATTATTTTAATCTGCTTTGATTCTGCTCCGCCCCCTCAATCAGGCTCTGGCTCTGTGTAAAACGAGAACACTGTAAAATAGCTTCTATTTTTTAGGAGTAGATCTTTTTAGACAAAGGCTGGATCATTTGAACCGTTTATGTTCAGGACAAACATTTGGCCTGAGGATATTTAGTCCGGTAGAGATTTTCAATCAGAGCTTTAAAATTTGATGGTTTCCAAGAATAAAACATGTTATGCTGTTTTTTGTTTGTATTAAATGTTTGGTTTTGACCCAGTAGACACTTTATCTGTTCTCTTAATCTTGATCTCAAACAGTCTTTAAGGGTTAAAGGTTATCATGGTTTTGACAACAGCAACTGGAAGATTTCAGCTAGTTTAAAATGTCAGGACACTGATGTTTCCTGCAGTGTCACAAAGTGAAATATTGGTCGCAACATAAATTTTTAATACTGATCAAATAAACAAACAAAAAAAACTCAAAGTTTTTAAAAGGTTGATTTGACTTTTGTGAACTGAAGTCACAATCACAGTCACCTGTAATCCAGCACTGAGACGCCTGATGGATGGATGGATGGATGGATGGATGGATGGATGGATGGATGGATGGATGGATGGATGGATGGATGGATGGATGGATGGATGGATGGATGGATGGATGGATGGATGGATGGATGGATGGATGGATGGATGGATGGATGGATGGATGGATGGATGGATGGATGGATGGATGGATGGATGGATGGATGGATGGATGGAT
>JAVLVB010000668.1:217325-244631 GCA_032876305.1 Orestias chungarensis
GTTTTTACATTTATTACTATTGTAAGTCATTTATGATTCAAAGAGCACAAAGTTGGTCATTTTGTTTTTACTCAACGACTGTAGAACCTTTTAAGATGAATACTTTTCTAACAATAGCAGCAACCGGGCGTTAGCTCCAAGATGTTTGCATCACAAATTAGCCACATCACTGAAACCCTTTAAAAAATGTTATCTTTTATTTATTTATGCTATTTAGGTCTAAATTTGTGAAATGTTTCAACTTAATAATCAATATCAAAACAATAATCAGTCCGAAATGATATAATATACACCAGGCTAGGAAAGTCTGCTTTAACTGATGGCAGTTTGTTAGTTACTTATAATTGTTAGTTTGTTGCATTTCAACACATTAGGCAGTAAAGAATCATAAGTGAGTGATACCGGACTTTGGCTAATTTGTAGAAACAACAGAAAATGTATTTGCAGCTTTAATCTAAAATATCAGTTTTAATGATGGTAAAACACAAACACTTTTACACTCATGTTTTATTTTAGTTTATGGATGACTTTCAGTATTTAGGATTTATTGAAATATTAAATGATTTAAAAAGTGCTGGTTGTTCAAAAACAAAAGACCATTTTTATCTTATTCCAAATCAGTTGTTATTAACATGACAACAACGATATGGTGTAAACCTATGACACTGTGCAAGATTTTGATAATATAATGTTGCTAATGGATGGATGAATGGATGGACGAATGGATGGATGGATGGATGGATGGATGGATGGATGGATGGATGGATGAATGGATGGATGGATGGATAGAAGAAATAGGATATAAGGTAATAAGAAAGTGGAACATACTAGATGTACAGCACTGAAAATTGAACGATAATTCAAACAAGGCTAGTGATAATCAATAGTCAGTTATTTGTACAATGTAATTAATGGTTTACTGATTCATGATGTGGATTCATGCATTTGATAAACTGATAAACTACTTCCAGGAACCATCTGAGACGTTTAAATTGAAGACAGTCTGAATTTATTTTTGTGCTTTTGTATTTGCACAGGTCCAATAAATAATTAAAAACGCATGTTTTAGTTTCTGCCAAATCGCTTCTTTAAATGTTTTCTTTCAAATTCGTACAGAACATTCCGCTAGTTTCTTACACTAAAAAGGTTTCAGAATCTTTAATGCAAAAAAAATTGCAACGGTAAAAATACAATTCACAACAATAATTTATATTGTTCTCATATATTTATAAAATAAAACAGTAGAAACTAAAATAACGAATAGTAACATGTGTTACTTTAAAAAAGCTTAAAGCCTTTCAGGTCCAATTGGACATTAAAAGCACTTTCCTTCATGTCAACATTCACTGGTTCACTCACAAATACAACCTCATTCGTAAACTCATACACAGATCGGTCAGCTATTAGGAATTTAGTGCCTTGCCAAGGAGCACATCTGCATGTGGCAGAAGGAAGCTGGAATCCAGCCCAACCTGGTTATCATTTTTCAGTGAAACAAACTCTCAAACAATAAAATAAAAATTTGTAATGGAATTTTTAGCCTTCAGGAGAAAATTATGAAAACTGCCCACAGGGCTGTTTTTGGTCAATAAAACACCTAAACTGTACTCGGCTGACAGCATTCACATCTTGATAGTTTATTCACGCTGTTTCTTCATTTAAACTCTAACTGGCCCTGTCAACATAATCCCTACCTACACCCAGAGACGGGACAAAACAGTCAGATGGAGACAAATTATTTCAAACTAATTAGATTTAGATGAAGCTATGCTGTCAGCAGAGCATCGCTAGCTTCAGCTGGTTCTTGTTTGTCATGATGTTCATGATTTATCATTTTCATAACAAAAAAGTGTTTTGGTTTTTAACCTGTGGTTTGAATTTTTTACATCCAGAAATGTGTAATTGTTCATTGTTTGGATTTAAACAGTTTTCTTCTCAGACATGTTCAACATCCCTTTCTGTATACATCCAACATAAAACATGCTTCGAAGCCCCCACCCACACACCCACCCACCTGCAGCCTCACTAAGATATTGTGAAGTTAAGGAGCCCAGAGTCAGCCAGACCGTCTCACATAACTAAGAGCGCCAGGCGTGCGATGTGGTCAAAAGTCGCCCAACGCCACCTTTCTGAGATGAGAAACAAATGAAACACTGAGCTGAGCTGATTTCCCTCCTGCTTCGCGGTGACTCTTGCTTCCCTGCGTGACCTCCATCACGGGGTGCAAGATGAACGAGGCGGGTCTGGTCCTGTCCTCCGTCTTCAGCAGAAACACTGAAGCATGGGCAACACCTGCAGATCCAGAGTAATGAGGCAGTGGGCTAGCCCCCCCTCGTCCCTGCACTTATCAATCCTGCTGGCCATTAAGGGAAAGAGCTGTGGCTGTAAGGAGGCTGTAGCTTCACGTGTGCACAAAACCCACAGCCCAGTTTCTATAAGCGAGCTTCTGTGAGACGAGTTACATGCTCCCGTGTTCTTTCCTCTCCTTTTCTGGTATCTTTTTTTTTTTCACAGTTAATATATTCAGAGTTTGTTTTAGAGCTTCTGCACATTACCAGATGAATAGGCTTCATTAAACTTAATTAGTTTTGCCTGTCTTAAGCCAAATTAACAGTGGCCGGAGCCAAACAACCCGATATCAGGATGCTCAGCTTCGGCCGATTAAGTTCTCAAAAGATGATAAATAAATAAAAAAATTTAACCGAATTAATCGTTAATCAAGCAGAAAATCGTTTATCCTAGTGAACTGTTCCTGCTAAGGTCACGGTAACCGAAATTATTTTTATTTGCTAAATAGGAAAACAATTATTAATTGAAGGCTTTAAAGATGCACTGTTCAGACTGACAGTTGTCATGAATCTTAACCCAGGATGGCTGCAGCTCTGATCCGGTTCTGCAGCAGGGATCTGTTTTCCAAACCTGTGTGAGAAGAATATACCTAGAATACCACGTTTAACTCAGGTGCTGCTGTTTTAAATCCTGCTGTCATTGCTCTGACTGAAGTTACGAAGAGAGCCTAAAAGACAATAGTCTTTGTGTGATATTATATTTATATTCCAGGAAAACATAAGATCAATATTTAACTCATGATTTAAAAATGTTTCATTGCTTTAAACTGGTAACTCTGCCCAATAATCAGCTGGTTTTACAAGAATCTAGTCAGCACTGTAGCCCTAACAAAAAGACCTTTATTTTACTTTCCCACAATAGTTAAATTGTTTAGAAATGATCGGTGCATTAAATGTGTCATAGGATAATCCTGGTTTAAGACAACGTTTTAATCTTTTATCAACTGCGACACAGAGAACTTGTGAAGTTCCCTGTTTGTAATAACTTTACAACTTTATGATGTCAACAAGGAAAAGTCCAGATGAGAAGCTTGACTGGAATGACAAAGAAAAGGAGCCAAGGATAATTAAAAAAAGTCAAACAGATACAAAATGCAGCTGCACATTATTATTCTTTTAACATTACACTGAATAGACCCTTTAATGAGTTTAATTGTGAAACTTTGGTTCTAATCCGTGAATGCCAGTAAAAATCTGCCCTGCAAGGACATGAAAGCTGATAATGTGACTTGGCTGTTTTTAATCATACGAGAAGACAAAAGTTTGACTCTGTGTGAGTTCTGCAGAACTGAAGTCAACACTGGGAGGAAAGACACTCTTTAGCAGATTGATCATTTAGCAAAGAAACTGTAAAGAAACTGACAATACGGCAAATTCAATTCAATTATTTGATTTGTGACCGTGACCCAGATATCTCTGCTAAGAGTGTGGGGAGGGTTAAGAAACTGCCGTCATGATATCATGTCTTTGGCCAGCTGCTGTTTAACTGTTTGATGCCATGACACAGCTGGACAGACTGAACACTGTTAAATTATTATTTATCTGCATTTTATGTCATATAGTCAGTAAAGTTATCTTAGTTAAATGTCCTTTTCCTTTTTAGCTTTGTTGTGGAGTTGAGGACATGCAGTTTCAGTTTCTGTGTAATGTACAGTTGCATAGTTGATTGACAATAAAGTTCACCTTGACTTTAATGTCTGAGAGGGAACAGAAAGACAATATAGATTTTAAAACAAAAGTTTATTTGAGGAGTTTAAAATTTTGATATCGCACTTATTTTTATTTATTTTATTGAAGTTTGTTGGACCAGCAACATCTCAAACTGTTGCAGGTCACGGATGCTTGGGACGCCTGGATCTGGGACTGTCTACAGATTTCAGGGTTTTTTGTGCAATATTTTAAAGATACTTTAAAGAGTTTTGGGTTTTCTGTAACTGTTTTGCTAATTTAATCTTTTTAACCTTTCCTGAGCATTTTCATTGAGCTGAAACATATTAGTTTATAAATATATGTATATAAAATGTTTCTAAATGTCAGGGGGAAAAAACAACCCAATTACTGACTGCTTCACTCCAAAAGCCCTCAAGCACTGATTTCCCAACACATCAATAGAATCCACAAAAAATACATTTTCATTTCCGTTCAGATGTCCATCTTTTGCCACCTCTTCATTCATGTGTCTTTTGCATTTGCCACATCTCTCCCTGCCAGCCTGCAGAGCGGCAGCCAGAAAATGCGCTGGAAAAGACGCGCTGTCACAAGTTGTTCCTCCCTCCTCCTCCGAAAAGGGAAAAAAAAGATCCTGCCAACATGTCACCACCAAACCAACGCTCCTCTGACTGATCAAATGCACGAAGCATTTTTATGCTAGCCTTGCTCCTCTGCACAACAACTAAGGATGGTTAATGGAAATGTAATCAGCTACAAGAGAGGACAGCAGGCATAATGCAGCACACGATAAAAAGAAGAGGGATGCAAATGGTGTTTATTCTAGACAGGCCGTGCTGACAAGCCTGATAATGCATCCTCTTGCAGCTTCACCCTGAATCCGCCTTTTGCTCCAAAGTGCTATGCACCATAATTCACATCCATAAAACATTTTGCGTTGTTCATAGAAATGTTTTCCAATCATTTTTGAGCCGCAGGGACCTGGGGTCCAAATTAATAAAGAGCAACGTAAATTCCTGCAATTATTAGAAGCTGAGAGTGTTTTAGAGCAGGAAAAAATGCGGCGCTCCTTTAATATTCTGGTGTTGCAGAAATCTTTACACAGAGATGTTTCCTCAGATATATGAGTTAAAATTCAACATCTAGATGCTTTTCAGCCTCTTTCCTGGAGAACATACATTTTTAAGAGTTTTGTTTCAGCAAGTTTGGCCATATTTCAATGACACACTTAACAACATGAATCATGTCTGTGCTACCCACACGTTACGTCAGTTCTGTATTATCTCAGCATGACTTCATTCATGTTTAGGCAACTGTGCAAAAGTGCTTCAGAAGTGAAGGCATGTGGCGAATGTATGTTTGAAGCTAACTACGGCTCACGTCTGGAGCTCTGGCATTTAAAGGTTTAATTGCATACATTTGCAGGTGATGTTCGGATGTCATAAAAGTATTGAAGTGTCATTTTCTTTCTGCAAATGTTTGTCAGAAATGCCGCACCTGTCAGAAGGGTCTGACAGATTGACTGAAATCTTTAAAACTATTTAGCAGTTGCAGCCGAAGTGAAACAAAATGATCTGAACCCAGCAGATCAAATTTGTGAACTATAAACTAATTCTTTAAGCATCTTTTGAGGTTAGTTACTGGGAAGAAATTTCTTCTTCCTTGAGAATCTTTTCAAACATTTTGATTTACAAATCCTTTTCTCTTAAAAAAATACCTTTCAGTGAAAATGAACAATGTTTTTTTAAGAATGACGGGAGGACTAAACTAAATGTCGATGAAAGCTGAGAATGTTTGAGTGCTTCTGCTGAGTTTTTAGCTTTTCCGTTATCTTCGTAGTCTTGCAACTATAACTTTTCAAAACTTTGGTACAATAATTAATTCCTTCATAACTGGCTCAGTCTTTTTTTTAGCAAGTTAATTAATTAAAACAGTAATTTTAGAGCAGGGGGAAACGATTGTCCTCTAGAGATTTACAGCGCCGACACAGCAAAGGTATCAAAAATCAACAAAAACAACAAGGTTTGCATTAAACTAGAAATATTTGTGAACAAACATTTTTAGTTAAAAACATTTTTAGTTAAAAATCCTGATGTAATTTTGTGGGTTTAGTGGCGATGTTTTAGTTCAGTCAGTCATCCTGCATCAGTCAGAGCGGAAACCGTCCATATCATTGTCTCACAGTTGAAGACGCTCAGGATTCCGGCTTTCACTGAATAATTTTCAAAATCTGTTAAAAGGACAGTCGTGTTTTTTATAACTCACTACAAATTTTAAAGGTCAAGTGACATTTAACCAGCTCACCAAGAAAGCTTTCTCTATGAAAAGGCAAAGATTTGGACTTCATATGAAGATAATCCACCTTGATTGTCCAAAGCCTGTCCAAAAAGACGACTTCACAGTGAAGGACAGTGAGGGTGTCATGGTCTGTGCTGGTTTTTGGATGTTCTCTACATTTAGTTTTAGTTGTGTTATTATAGTCTGCTCTAGTTTAGCCAAGTGCTTCAGTTGTATGTTATTATCTCCCCTCTAAGCTCCCGTTCCTGTCTGCTGTCTCTCTCTCACAGCTGCACCTGTTTAGTCATCAGTCTCTCTCCATTGTTCCACTCCTCATCCTCCCTGTATATGAGAGCCAGATTCTCGCTCATGCTCCTCTGTGTTCCTGGTGTTCTGTAAGCTCCTACTTCTGTTGATTAAGACGTCTAATAGGAGAAAACAATGTCGCTGTCCTCTCTGTGTTGTGCTCAGGTAGTTGTGAATGAGGATGGTGGGGTACTGGCACTTGTAACTGGATGTAGACGTTTTGTTTTAAAGTCAACACACATTTGCTGCATGATGGTCCCGGAAGAGTGAACGGTACAAATCACTTTATTCAATCTGCTGGGTTTCCTGGACTGTTTAGGTTGAACTGGGATGAAAGGATAATTGGACTGAAGTAAATTTCTTGTAAAAGCCTTAAAAGATGTCACGTCAGCCAGGGCTGAGTGCAACTTTTTTTTTAAACTAAACCAGAAATAAGGAATCTAAAGAAAAGTTAATACTATTTACAGAATATCCAGAAAAACTGAGCTCTCTCCTTATCAGACAATCCTCAATAGAGACCAGTGAAGAAATACTTTAACTTTGCCATTTTTTACTTCTTGTAAATTTTAGGCGTGGAAATTTCTTACGTAACTCGTCTCCTAGTGTGATCCTGCATGTTGGTCAGAAAATTGCTACTGGCCATGACCGATCATGTTCACAGGGGGTTGATGTGTTCAGGGATCCTGAGTCCAGTGGAAAAGGTTCCTTTACTTGAAAGGGAACTGTAACTAATCTGTTGATGAACTGTTAATGCAGGGAGAGAGTCGCTGCGACACACATGGATAAAATGTAACACTAAATATCAGAGATTGAGACGTGCTGAATATCAAACTGGAAATAAAGTAGAAACTCAATGAAAAACAAAACATATGCAAAGTATTACTGTGATGACAAACTATTCACTCATTTTGTCAAAACAAATTAAATCTGTTATTTGTGATTGATCGGCACTACAAACCCATAAGCTGAATGTCTCTTTGCTGTAGAAGTCAGTCTGTCACAATAAACCTTTAGAAATTGAGTTTGCATTTTGAATTTTCGTTCAAAGCATTTTTTCCAAAGTGAGGATGTCCTTATTTTTTAGAGATCATATTATTCTTTATCCTGTTTTCTTCAATGTGTTTTAGTCATAATCCTTTATTATAGATGGCTTGCAGCAGTGAGACAAGGGAGCTTAAATGCATAAATCTGATTTTTGTTCATCTAAAGTTGAAGAAGAAGCTGAAAAAAACGTTTTTAACAACCTTATTGTTGGACTGTTGATGTTCAACAAAAACTATTAGCTTTTTACTGCAGATGAGTTTAACAGTTGTTTGGTAGCTTTGAGAACAAAATGAATCAAAAGATGCTGCAGAATATTTCAGCTAAAAAGGAAACATGTTAGAATGCAAATATCAAAAAATAGAAAGACAAGAGTAAGAAAAAGCCTTTTTCCCATATAGTTCCTATTTTTTTCATAATCGTGAACTTTTGGACACATTGTGTTTGTGTCCTGTGTGACTCTTAATTCAAAGCTTATTGAACATCGGAGATGGTTTAAGACAGACAGACAGTTTATGCTGATCTGTGACCCAGAAAAGATGAGCTGGGACTGATGGGAAGAACTGGGAGCTTCCAAAGGCCTTTAGGGCAATACTCAACCAACTGCTTCCTCCAGAGGACCAGCAGCTGATGTTTTATCCGATATCATTAGATTTCATTGTGATTATGTCATCATGTAATCTTTAGGTGGGGGTCTGTTCAACAAACTCCTCCCCCTTCAGCACATCACTGCTTCTCTATGTCATCCTTTGGTGCCAATTGCAACAGTTTTAGGAGCGTTGGTGTTATTGTAAAAAGGTACTTCATTATATAATAGTTGAATCTGTCCTTTCCACTAGGGGGTGCTACTTCCTGCCCCTTTCTGGAGCAGGAGCTAAAGAATAGTTAATTTCTACGCTGCTACCAACCTGTCTTCTCAATCTTAATCTGAAAACCTTTTAAAAACATTTTAATTTAAAGTTTTCTTTTGGTTATTTGTAAATAATTATTCATGTAGATTTAAAGATCATGCTTCTGTGGAAACCTCCCATTTGTGATATCAAACTACGATCCTATTCTAGCATAATTTGAATATCGAATAGATATTCCTCCAGATAATTCCCTCAATTAAGTGATTATTACTAAATCCCCATTTTTTAAAACTGCTCTTTGTTTGCCAGTAAAGAAGGACAAAATATTGGTATCAGTTCAGAACAGGAAGTAAAAAACTTTGATATATCTGAATTTTTTTAATTTTTTTATTTTTTGTGGATGGTGTGAATTGTTATATCCAATATATAAGAACCCATTCCAACTTATTCAGACTAGAAATACATTTTGTAAAAAACAATCTTCAAGCAGGTATGAAACATATTTTATGTTAAGCCCAAATTCTGTGTCTGCTGTACTATTCAAATTTAAATGTCATGTTTCTTACCTTTAACTGCAGAACCATCACAGTAACAGAATTAAGTGCTTTATAACATCGCTGTGTATGTAAGTAGCCTATAAAATGTTTGACAAAGTGAAAAAGTTCTAACATAAATGATTGGATAGCAAAAATCTCTGACAGAAGCAGATATTCAGGATAAATAATGGTTCATAGTTAGAACAGTTTCTTGGCACCAAACAGTATGAATATTAACTATGAATCCAACAAAGATGAGCAGATTTAAAACACACATCACTGAATTTTACCTGCTTAGTTTCCCTGGTTATTTCAGGTTGTAAAAGACAAAAATAATGTCATGAATACGTTTTCAAAATAATAAAAAAAACATCCAATAACACCTACACTGAGATTATTTTGCCAAAACAACATGAATCTGGGTAAAGCCCTGTTGTCTGTGCAGCTGTACCGCAGGAGACAACAGCATGCCTGCAGAGCTGTCACTAATCAAGTTTCATTTTGGATTTCACCAGCTGCTCCTTGGACATCGCTGAATAGCTTCAAAACTGTCAATGCCGTCACACTTTTCCATGAACTGGCAGCTCCTGAGAGGAATTCATTAGACGAACCCTGGCTGTGCTCACATCCAGCTTCTACACTTCATTTCACATCTACATATACTGAAGAGGAGCCGCTTGATCCTAAACAATGTCTTTATCGTTGAAGATACAGTGTTGCTACATCGGTATTGTTCCTGTACCCACCGGGCATAGACCCACAGCTTCCACTGACAGTACACGCTGCAGCAGAGGGCTTTGATAGTGATGTATAATCTCCCGTAAACACCACAGATTAAAGAATAATAAAATGCCACCCCTCGCTCCAGCGCAGACATTGTACGTCTTCACCAAGAATCCAGAGTGTTCTGAATGAAGCTGAACTAAGTGATATCTAGCTAGCATATTGGTTCTGGGAACAAAGACGGAGGAAGGTTGCTGCGCGACGTCCTGCTGAGATTTCTTGCTTCCAGCAAATTCTCTTCATTTTTCCATAAGAGCAGCGAAACACAAACAAAACAATAAAGCTTTTTCTCTACATGGACAAGAAATCGAGTGACAACCTGTGAGTTCTTTGTTTGGATTTATTATTTAGTGACCTGCTTTAAATGAAAGTGGAATAGTTGTGACTAAGTATTGTGTAATAACACTATAAGAAGATCTTTTGTTGGTGATTTAAATGGTTTCAACAATCCGCCGCCTTGGTAGTTTCCCACAAATGTATTAGCTTTTCTTTTCCCTGTCATTGTTAAGTGCACACCTTTGTGCGTAAGATGCCAAACAAGTGAGGTGCTAATAAAGCAGAAATAATAAGTGAAAGTGGCAAAACAAAAAAGGAAAGGAAAGAAAATATTGGAAATCAAAAAGGGTGATGCTCACAGCAAGACAATTTTCAAAAAACAGTCAAAACTAATATTGTTTTAAGCAGAAGCTGGTAATTGGTTGACAACTATTATACTACATAAATATACATTATTATATGGTTATACAACAGAGATTTTTGTCAGGTTGTGATGTCAGTGTTGTCAGACACGAGCTGGAATCTATTGTCTCATATGATCTTTCATTTTAACAGTGAAGATGTGAAGTTTTTAATGTAACACCAGGTAAAGATAACTTGTTTATTACAGAATATAATTTAAGGTGCTCTTGCATGAAACATTCATCCAGTGTTTGGAATGATTGGCTGTCTTTTATATAACTCTGGATAACTTAGGGACTATTTATTTATTTGAACAGAAAACAAGCGTGAATTATCCTCAAGGTTATGTTCATGTTTATGGATTTATCAGACGCTTTTATCCAAAGCGACTTACAAAGTAGACACAATGTTACACTTATTCAACCAAAAGTTGCTCTGCCTTCTTGCTAGTCACCAATATTGTTCCCAAAAAGTTTTTACTAAATGTGTGATGGGTCTTTGTGTTCATTAGAAGTAGTTTGAGTTCTTTTTCACCGAGTACTTAAAATCTGAAAGAAAATGTCTTAATAGTAGGTGTCTATCGGAAAACGCTGTTACAGCCTTCAAAGAATCCATTCCACCTCTAATTTCTTCAGTACTTCAGAGAAACGCAGTGGAGGGCAACAAATTAATTGATGCTGTTGTTCATAGTATTACGTCCTCATTGCGTACAACATTAGACAACGTAGCCCCTATAAAAAGGAAAGTGATTACTCGTAGGAGGTTGGCCCAATGGTTTAATTCAGAACTTTTTACAGCCTTTGTAGAACGTCACTGGAAGCATCTCAGCCCATGTTCTCCTCCAAGAAGCTGTCTCAGCTAACAGAACGCCAGGCCAGGTGTGGTTACTATGGAGAGAAGAACACTAAGAGAAAACAAAAGGTTAGCAAGGTTGAAATAACAGTAATTTAGTAGATTGGACAAAGGAAGAAAGTAGCAGAGAGAGAAGTGGTCAGATTGTCCTTCAGCAGTCTAAGCCTATAGCAGCATAACTATAGAAAAACTTAAATAACTTAACCCTATAGAGTGAGACATGAAGAAGGTAGAGCAAAGGAGAACCGTCTGTCTAGACTGAGTTCTTCAGGCAACTGGACTTCACTACTAGTTCAATAGTTGGAAGACAAACCACCAAGTTTTTGTTTCCAGTAAAAATGGATCAGATGAATATCAGCCAAGCATTTAATCATTTTCACCCTGAACATTTGTTAAATCGTGGTAATCTGTTAAAATGTGCTTTTTTTAACAGTTTATGTCTATGAAAAAAACATAACTGTAAACAAAGTAGTTATGTAACATCTTATGTGAAAGTAAAATGACCAAAGAAATGGTCAAAAGTTTTGTTTTGACTGAGATTTTAATGGTAACCTCGATTTAAAGATGGAGGTTACCATTAAAACACATCTTAAGCTCCTTTTGTCATCAGATTTCTGATCTGCTCTCGTTAACCTTAAATGGCAACCTGAAGACGTTTCCAACATGTCGTTAGTCTGGGGAGACATGTCTGGAAGGACATTAGTGATGTTCTTGGCTGTTGGAGAAGATTGCTGCTTGTGTAAAAACGTTCAGCTGTTTGTTAAAAGGTTCCTCATCCCTCTGTATCTGAACTCACAGAGTCCACATGTCCCACTTCTCTTTTGTGAAGTAGAGGGCTTTCCTCAAACAGTAAATGTCATCTTTCTCCGGGCATGTTTCAGAAACATTTGGAGCCAAAAAAGTTTCTGTGCTATCTTTGCACACAGACGAACCGTCTCCTCCGTTTCTGTCGTCTCCATCACAGAACTGTCCCCAAGGAAAAACGTCCTGAAGAAAAACAAGGCGATTAGTAAAGCTGCCTGCAACTGAAAAAGTGACTCACCATGCAGCTTCAATACAGCAGAGGCTTTTATAACAGCTGCTATCCTCTGCTGTCTGCAGCACACAGCAGCCATTGTTTAATTTGTCACACAACTTGACATTCCTGAGGAAGGACAAGGTGTGTTCTTGTTGGGCAACAGAATTGAAGCAATGTTCTCATGGCTCTGCCAGCAAAGATCTTTGGTTATTGGCTTTCTTATAAGGCCTGCATGTAAATTCATCCCCACACATGGGTAGAGGTGCTGCAGCTCTGAGCTCGCATATCTCGCCCGACGCTGATGAGGAAAGTAGAATTTCGGATTAGTTTAATCCAGACTCCAATCTCTGTTCAGGCAAAACAATCACTGGCATCGTTTTTTAATTTTGATCTGTATCCTTGGATGGAAAGATATGGGTGAGAAATGTTGGATGCCACCGCGGCGGGTGAAAAACTTCTCAACGTCGCCCTCAGCCCCCAAAGATCACATGATTGTCACTGCCGAGGTGCCACCAGATCTGACAGTTGATAATTTACTATTGCAGCTTTAGAGAAGGAGAAGAGTGTTAGCACAATCTCAGTTCATTACATCTGCATCCTTTCATGGCACCGGATATGTTGGCTTGCTTTGCATTTCATGCCTGCTTGTCACTGTGTTATGAGTTATAAGTGTGTTAAAATGCCCGCGTCCCCTCAAACAAAAGAAAAATAAGTACCTCGCTTTAAAAGCTTAAAAATATAAATGATTTACACTGATGCATAGTCTCCCCTCCCCCCCGACCCCAGCAGTGATTCATGACCTGCTGCTATATATAGCCATGAGTGGCAATAAACGCATAAATAGCTGGGCTAATGTGGTACAGCTCAGTGTGAAATCATGCCTGCACACACCTGCGTGTTGCATGGATGAGCTCTTCCTGCAGCATAATAGGAGCGATGCTTCAACCGTAGATAGCTCCTCAAGCCGGCCGTGCATTCGTGAGCCGGCTGTCAACTTTTATAACGCACACACTGCTTGAAATCTGTGTTGCTACAAATGAGTATTTGCATACATAAATTGTCTCAGGTTGATATTTTCCAGTCATTAGGGGCAGGAGTGTAAGAGAGGAAAAACAGAAACTGACAGAGCTACAAATATCGTGTCAGTTTTGGTCTACTCAATGTTTTTATTTACCATAAAATGATTAAAAATGTCTGTGTTTACATAAAACTGCAAAGGCAATGTGACATAAAGCTATGTATTGTTGAAACAGTTTTATACAAACAAAACAAACAAAAATTATCTGAAAAATAATACCTATATAATGAAGGTGATATGTTTTAATTAATTTCAACAAATTCATACGTTTATATACACTATATTTATTCACTGCTCAAAAAAAAAGCCCAGATGATGATGATGATGTCACGGCTCGGTTAGTTTAGCAACTTTCTTATCAGTTAAAATCAACCCATACATGTATTTTAATCAATAGTTAGTCTTTACAAATCTGATGTTTAATTTCCAGATGATTAAAGGTTCCAGATTATTTTATTAATTAAATTTGTACAAAAATAAGCAATAATCAACATGTCAGTTTGATAGTTTTTTTCACACTGATGGAAAAATGTAAGGCATCCCAATGACAGATTCAAATATCACACACCTGATTATGACTATTGACCATTTAATCTACACCAAACAGTCAATAATCATAATTAGCCAGTTTTTGACTCATCTGTGAAATGTGTTGCTTGTTAGAGCTGGAGGTTTGAGAGCAGTTGAAGAGTTTTTCTTTTAAGATTCTAGCTCCAGGTCTAAATTACCACCAGATCAATTGTTTCCTTACCATTATGAGTTTGGCCACTACAGGGATTACTGCAGTTTGTTAACAAAGAGCCGTCAGTCCCTCCAGAAAAACACAATTCTGCGACCGCAGAAAATACCTCAAAATCAACCAAAGAACGCACAATATGCAGAGGTGCATATAGTTCTTAAAAAGCCGCATATTCACTGCATAAATATCATCTAAGCGCAGTGTCATAGTTGAGACTTTCTAGCACCTTCACAGGCTGTCCACGAGGGGGCGCCAAAGCATCACCGGCTGGAGCAGCTCCTCACCTGGGCTCTTTCTCCAGGTGATCTGCATTTGGGCTGATTGAGTTGAGCTGTTTATAAGGAGCAGAGATCCAGCTTCTCGTCGCCTGAGTGTTTGTTAACCCTGGTAAACGTTACCTGTTCTTAGTGCCAGATCTCTAGTCTCAAGGAGTCTTGTTGTTTTTATGTTTTACCTTGTTCCACCCATGCCACCAGTAATCCCTTTCTGTGCTCACCTCTTCAGGTTCAGTCTCACTTGTACTCAAACCTACTCCGTTCAAGATAACCTGGATTCTCCCCACTCTGGTTCCTGCTCTCAAGACTCAGCTCGATCTGCCCGCTCCAGCCATTCACCATCTGCCTCACGCCCCTCTGGACAACATCCACCTACGACTCTGCTGGAAAGTCTCTCCACTCACCCCTCCCTGGAGTCACCACGAATTACAACTGTAACCCTCATCACTATCATCTCCACTCTCGTTTCATCTACTCACCTTCTCCGTATCACCTCCAGAAGTCTCCGGTTCCCCACGTCGCTCTGTGTCCTGGATCTCCCTTCCGTTCCCTGCCGTGAACATTTGTTTCCTTCCTCAAGACACATCCACATCATTCCTCAATAAACTTTGTTATTATTATCACTCCTGAGAGTCCTCTGTTTATGTGGGTCAGATACCTGAAAAGCATGACACATAGAAATCGCAGAATTATGTAACCTTGCCTGATTTGACTGATCCTGGATTTTTTTCTCAGAAATTTAAAATAATTGATCATTGATCAATTATTGATCATTGATCCCCCCCAGCCAACAGTGAATGGTCACCACCTCGTGAGACAGATTCTGGATTTCAGAACTGAGCAATGTTCATATTTAGCTCATACTACGTTATAGATGACCTTAAATGGTCCAAGACTCTAAGTTAGCATAACGGGACTAAATAACTGGCTCAGCTATGCTGCTATGTTATGTCATGTTTGCTGCTTACTAGATGTGGGAGAAGCGTGTTTTCGCTTTTCCACGTATTTTAAAACTTTCTGCATTTTAATCGCAGAAAACCGGACAAACTGCTGCAGATTTCAACACAAAATCCAGGATTTTTCCCCCTCGATATTCCTGGGGGGATTGGGCAGACATTGAAGCCAAAGTCACAGTCAGAATGATTTGATCTCAGTAAGTTTTAACATGTACGTCGTTCCGATTATTGTTTCTCTCATTAAGATTAAAATTCCATCAGGATTGAGCCGAAACTGATCAGTATTTTCCATCTGGGGTGTTTTTGTGACATATTTTATTTCTAATCAGCTGTTTATTCTGTTCTGTTATGAGAAATGTGCCAAAAAATCCAGCAAGCTAGTGGAAGGAAGGACTCCTAAATGTTTGAAACAACAATACAATACAGTTTTAAGGCAATTCTCTCAAACATCAAGAATAATTTTGCCAGACCTAACTGACCTTATATAGGAAAATCTGGGTCTGATTAAGTGTCAAACAGTGATGGGTTTCATACAGTCAAAATATTTGGTTTGAAATCTATATAGCAATCTCACCCAGAAAATAAAGGTATTGGATATTCAGTGGTGTTTTAAATAAATTAGCACTTTAATGTCAACTCAATTAGCTTACATCCTTTCCTCAAATTGAAAATGTATTTGCTTTTGCTTTTTTTATTACCAGGAAACCAGTCAGTTGTGGAGAATTTGTTATGTAGTCATGGGTGCCAAGGCTTAGATTTTTCTTAATTACAGCATAATTGACTGCTAATGTTTTTTGGAAGACAGAAGACCTGTTTTTGGTGCAAAGGAGGTAAAACCTGACTATGACTGAGCAGCTAAACGTCTTATTTCATCAAACCTTGGGACACGAATTTGGCTCCACAATTGAGGTGCATAGCCGTTGGCCTGGAAAAATCCCAGTGAGGCCGTGTTTACGCAGCACTCAGCATTCCTAGTGCATGGTTCGTCATCAGGAGAATTAATCTAATTACCGTTATCATTATTTTATTATCTAATAAATTGGCTGTCTTGAGAAGTCCACCCTGAGGATACACATGTGGAAAATTAAAAAGTCCTAGTCCTGCAGGAATGAATACATTAAAACGTCTTTCCAGTGAAGCTTTGTGGGGACAGGAGCATGACGAAATTAAGTTTTAAAAACTTCAGTCAGGCTGTGGCTTATGTGATGCATTTGTGTATCATTTAGTGAAAGTAACAGCAAATTAAATCAGGTACTATGATCTCAGCAGCCTTAAATGTAACGTTAAAACTCCTTATTTTCCTTCATTTCCTCACTTTTAATTACATAAATATAATCTCATTATTTCCTAGAGAAGTCGTGTTTCGACATTTATTCTCGCACAGAAGAAATGGTTTCATCTCATTACTGGAATCTTTGTTGATGTTCCTAATAAACTTTTGTTCCCAGCCCAACATTCACATTCTTTTTACAAGGAAATATAAAATCATACAACAAATTTTCCTAAAAGTTTATAAACATTTTTTTAAGTGGCTTAATTATGAGCTCAATGTAAGCGTTTTACTTATTAAGGTGTTGAAAAAACGGAATTGTTTTCCAAGCGTATTCTTATTGCACTTTGAATATTTTGAACTCTTGTTTCTGATTTTCTTTTGCAATAACTTCATAAAATGTCCAGTGATGTTTACAAAACCTGGAATTTCTTCTGACCCTGTTCTTTTGTTAGCAGTTGTTAAGATAGTCATTTCCTGTAACTTTTCTAAACTTAACAGGTACGTATGATCCATTATTTTCTCCAGACCTACTAATGTTGTTTTAAATTCTCTTTTGAAGAACCAACTGAATACTTTTGTAATGTCCTGGAAAATATCTTAGAGTCTTACAAGGATAAGTGGGTCGGATAATGGATGGATGAAGAGCTAATTGATGCCTTTTCAGAAACGTACCTGGTTCTCGTGCAACAACTGTCTATATGTGATAAAAAAATGAGAATATAGTTCTTGTAATCTCACCAGGTACCTTTAAGAACTCGGCTGTATAATCAGGTTAAAGGTAAAAGGTGCAGGTATCTCTGTACACACCAACAACCTACATGGTACTTTTCTTCATAAACTCTTCAGTTACACATTTTTCAAATAATGAATTACACGGGTAGAAAGACGTGTTTCTTCATATAAACTGGGTTCAAATATTATTGAGTGCCTATTCTAGTGTCTCTAGCCTTTTTGAATGCTTCCAGTTTTTGTCTCTAGTTGTTTCTCGTTATTGTTGGATTTTGATTTGCTACTTTGTTTTTTCCCACCCCTTCAACCACAGTTGTGTTTACCTCAGGTTTCCTTCACTCCAGAACTCACATCATCCTCAAGATCCTCTCTGATTACCCTCGTCATCTGGTTCCCACTCCTCTTGGCTCAGCTCGGTCTGCCCGCTCCAGTATACTCCATCAGCTGCACTACCCCTCTGGTCTACAGCCTCACCGACTCTGCTGAAAGAAACTCACCACTCACTCCTCCCTGGCGACAACAGTTCACTCTCTCCAAGTAAGATCGTTCCCTTCATTTCTCCTCAACCGATTGCTGTTTCCTCACCTTACCTGTCCTCACCTTCAGAGGCTCCCGGTCCCCCACGTCGTAGACGTTCTCAGCTCCCTGCCGTTTACTGCAGCCCCGCTGTTCCCGTTCCTCGCCTCTCATTGCTGTTTCCCGTTCCTCGCCTCTCGTTGCTGTTTGCCCGTTGCTGCTCACCGCCGGATTCCCTTCTCCACCTCAATCTAAATAAATCATTGTAACATCTCCTGAAAGTTCTCATTTCATGTGGGTCTGAAGCTTAAATAACATGACAGCAGGTTTACAGGTCATCTCATGCTAACAGCAACTTTTACAGCAAACCTCTTAGAAAATAACAAGCATCCTTTAAAAGAAAGAACATCATAGGTAGGATAAGATCCACAAGAGGAGCAACATTTCACAACAAGCAACATTTTATTGAGCTAAAATTAACCCTGTGATAACTGCACAATTAACTCCGAGCTTGTTGTTGCTTCACCTGAAAATGCATTGGGTTTCTTCTCTCTGTGTTTTTTTTTTCTCCCTGCAGTAAGAGAACTGCTAATGCTTTTGAGTGAATGTGTAAAATAAATGGTGACCTGTTGGCCTCACCTCAGCTACCACACAGTAGCTTGACATAATAAGCAGTTAGTCACACCTCGGTGCCCTCTTTCATTTACTCTCCTCTACTGTATTTTGACCTCGGGAAGATCTGGCCCGTGGCACCTGGCACAAAGCTGCTGACTGACAGCATGATTCATCGTTGTCCATAATAATTAGTTTGGCTCTGGCCAGTGTGATACCCAGGGGAAAATAGATAATGTTTGCAGCAGTGATTTATATAATGCACATTCCCACATAAATGGATGAGACGCTGTGGCATTCGGCCCTATCGTCCCGCGCCGCCGTCTAGACAGCTTTCCCAGATGTTTTTCATGAGATGCATCAAGAAACAGTGCTGTAAGCAAGATGCGTCACATTGACAGCACTTCTGACATAAACCCCACAGTCACAGATATTATATTTATGTGTTTGTTTCCCAGCTTTGTGCTTAGACATTTGTTTTTAACATTACTAACTGAATCAGATCTGTCTTATAAAACCTAAATAATTGTGATGCACTAAAATGTATGTATGATTGAAATTTGGTGCAATATAATAAACTTAACTGAATTGAAGTAAACACAGCAGAAACACCCGAGAGACAGATTTCACTTATACCTAAAGGAACTTCCACAGATTTATCTGCGCCTGCCCTAAATTATTAATCATACTTACAGAAGTAGACACCTTTTATTATGAAATGTATTTTTCTTATAAGTGATTTATTTCTGGAGATATTTGGTGTCCAGGATGCAAAACCTTCTCATTACTCTGTAATAAGCTGCAGAGCAGCCATGATGCTTTGCTGGCCTGTGGTGATCCTGTCTGTCGTGTTCCTTCAGTTGGCAAATATTCACAATACCATCTACATAATCAGTTGCTGTGTGGATGCTAATATGAGTGGAAATCCAAAACAATGCTGCCTAATTAATGAAGCATATGCTGCTTCAGCACTGTGACAGACATGGCAATGTTTTTGTTTTTCTTATTTAATGATAAAATGTATTAAAACATCTACCATGCATGAGATGTGCAGTGAAATAAAAATATATTCATAATATGAAACACAATTACAAATATTAACAAAGCATAGTATCCTTTTGAACACAAACAGACTAATGCAACGTGGTTATCTCTATGATATTATATATTTTTACACTTTATGCCTTATCGTTTAATTGGAAAGCAGATTTATTCTTTTTGATTAATCTGTAGTCCTAACAAACATAATTTTAAAAGCCTGAAGTTACACAGTGAAAACAATAAGCCTCCCTATTTTGAGCTGTGATACATGAATCTTGATAGACAGTGTGCTTGTATATTAAAACAAACAGCTAAAACAAATAAAAGATCCTACAATTAAAGTTAAAGGGAAACACAGTAGTGATTTCATATATTTGGAGCACCAACAACAATTTATGCTGCATTTAATTAGTCTTGGATGACGGAGCTAAGTGTTACGGCAGAGTTGAGCTTGTTTATGCTCACAACTATAAAAATTAAGGGGTTTCCCATTTGTTTTGCTGCTGACAACAGTTATCAATAAAAGCTGATTTAAAATGTGCTGTATGCCTAAATTCTTAAAATTTTTATGCCCGATCAACTATCAGTGATAATAGTTGTCCCAAGTCTGATCCTCTCTCGAGGACAGCTTCTAGTTTATTGCTTTATGTGAGACCTGCTCAGCTGTTGCCCACTGATAAAGTGACTTTTCCAAGAACTGAACTTTACTAAAGAAACAAGAGGCTTATCCTTCAGCAGCAAATTCAGAATCTCTTCTGAAAGTGTGTCTTCACACCAAACACTGCATGCTCATCCATGGAAGACCATTTTTAGGCAACGTTCTTCACACAATACACATTTGAAACAGTGACCATGGGAACAGCTGTTTCAACTGATTAAGAAGAGCAAACATTACATTTTGTCAAATACCGTAATCAGAATTATGGAGAGTAATCATTACCAAACATAATCATTATCAAATTTTGGTGGTGATTTATAGACACATTAAAGTCAAAGTCTCATTAAATTAAGACATTGTACTCATTAGATTGCTTTACCTAGCTATTGGACCTGTATGTAAAGCCAGGATAACAGCACAGGTACAGTTTTTAAATCAGTGGTTGATGATCTACTCGCTTTTTTAGTTTAAAACAAAATTATGATTTGTAGAAGTTTTAAAAGAGATTATGAATTTTCAATCATCAGTTTATTTATGTAGCTCCAAATTACAAAGAAAACAAGTTCAAATCAAAGATACATCATTACAAATCGGTTTGAAAACTTTTCCAATCTAAGGAAACCCAGCAGATTCCTCGAGTCATTTTTAGTTTCCTTAATTGTACACAAGACAATTTTTCTAAAAACTTTAATGTGAATATTTACATAACAAACACACAAAAAAGATGTTTCAATTGGTGTTAAACTAAATTAAAAAGTAGTTCTTAGGAAGAATTAATTTCCATGCAAATTTCCCTTTAAATAAAATAACTAAATGTTTTAGAAGGTGTTCTATTTTTTAAAAGGAAAATCATTTCCAGTACAGCTTACCTCAACTTTTAACCTTGGACTCCGTCTTATTGATTATTTTTAATGTCTTTTCTTCCACATTGTAAAACTAATTGGACAGTGCTTCACGATATGATGTCATTGTGATTTCCCTCTAACATCGCCACTGAGTGATTGTTATAATGTGAGAGGAAGGAAGGAGGAGGATGGAGCATGCCACCATAATGAAACTCCCATATGGAAATGCAGAGAGCAGATACCTCTGCTGTCAAGATTGGTGTAATCAGCGTATTCATAAACTGACAATAGCGCCACAATAGGAGCAGCCACCTGAAGCGCTCCAAGAGGAAGAAGCTCAGCTCCTTAATTTTCGAGGACAAAGCAGCCATTTATGCCTTGTTCCATGGAGGGTGAATCTGACTTAAGCTATGAGACACTATCTGAATTCAATTTTGGAAATATTAGTTCAAATGAAGTCACTCCAAGCTCAACTAATGTAAAACCTCAACTGTGCTTTTTTTGCTGTTATTTTGTGTGATATAAACAGAGTTTATGTCAAACTGTAAAAATATTAACATGCAAAGCAGATTTTCCAATCTACTTGTTAATTATTTGTTTGAGGCAGGATGTAAGAAGGGGTGATTACAGGGTTGGTTTCCTTCTGACAAGGAGCTGTGAGTGGAGGAAACAGGAATGGGACTGTCAGGAGATGCTGACAGCTTTGGCTTTTGATCAGAGGATCTCAGAGTGGCACTTCATGGCCAGCTGATGATGTGTGAGCCGAGTGACAGGAAGGGATCCATGCATACAGAAGCAGCGGGGAGAGGCATTGTCACATCTGTTACTCACATCGGGACGTTCCACAGCAGTACCCCTGTGCATGCACACATTTTCAACATCACTTCCTGTGAGACATGTATTTATATTTTTATAACCTTAATTTTATTTATAATTTTTATAACCATGTTGTAGATATAAGCATGACCTATTATGTGGAATAATGTGAGATTTCAATAATGATAAAAAATTTACGTTGGGATTCAGGAAACATAATTTCACTTGTTTTGCTTTACGGTCCGTTGCTCCTGCTGGTTTTAAAAAGCTCATCCACACAGATTTTGGTTGTTTGGAGATGCAGTAGTATCACAGCCAGTTTCTGTGGTATCTGTTTCTGCACTGACTCATGTTCAAACAACACCCCCCCACCCAAAAAAACAAACAAAATAACAAATTTTGGTCAAACCAAATCACTGTCATGCTTCATAAAATCCAGAACCATGGCCCCTACAATCAACCTGTCAGTTGACTGAAAAAACATGCCTCAGATTCTTACCTGAGAGCCGGCTGAGATAAACAACTCTCCCCTGTGCCAGTTTGTACAAATGAGTAGCTATTTTGTTACCTCTTCCTCCTGATTCATATCCACACAGGTGTGTAAAATGGTGTGGAATTTTTTTCCTGAGGTTTGGTTTTTTTATAATTTGGGAATGCTGAAGTTTCTTATTTTAATTTGCTGGAATATTATGCCTGAAACCCTGCTTCCACTTATTTTAGTTCCGATCCCCATATGTGCCAGATAATTCATTTCTTCCCTTATTCGAATAAAAAAAAAAGGAACCTCAATACATTGTAAGTAACTTTACTGACACAAAACTATCATGTTTTAACCAAACCTTTACCAAAAAGAGACACAAATCTACTGTTAATAGCTGGGGTCGTCGTCATTGTGTTGCTGTTTATACTCCTGCAGTCCCTCAGATGCACCGGAGGAGGTGTCAGGTGAGCTGCTGCTCTCCTTCTACTGCACTGGCTGAGAGTTCAACATCTGCAGGTGTGACCAATCACACACCTGCTCCATATGAGGACAACCAGCAGTATAAGAGGATGTGTTTACCTATCCTTCACTGCCTGATTGTTAACTTAAACCAGGTTAACAATCATACAGTTTCAGTCAGTTTCTGTTAACAGAATTTAGAATAAATCATACAATTTATAAGATTTGATTGTAATGGGAGGGTGGCTGTTATGAAAGCCAAACAACAGTGGCTGATAAAATGTGTGTGTTGCTGGTGGAGAAAATGTTTAACTTCCAGCCCTGGTTTCAATTTTATGTTCAAGTCATGCTAATCTGGATCAGAACAGAGTTCACAAACCTCTGCTGGTTCCTTGCAGTTTGACTCTCTTCATATAAAAAGCTGTTCTAGTGACCAGTGAAAAATGACCTTTAACCAATGCTTTATTTCCTCGTTTCAATTGTATTACCTCATTCACAGGTACGACTTTCTACAGAACGCTGATGCAGATGTAGAAGAGGGATTTGTTTTCTGTTGGGTTTTTTGATTTACTTACTTAAAACTTTCCCTTAATCCTAACTACATTATTATGCTCCTTACATATTGGTAAGGATTAGTGTTGAAGGTTTATAACCCTGCAAAAGGTTTGATATTTAACATTCTGGATGTTCTAGGGTTTTAGTTGCTCATTGTACCATATGTTTTTAGACATTAAAACTATTTCCTTCAGCCACTTCCAATCAGCTTGGTGGCCAATCAAGCACAGTGGTACCAAGATCCTCTCCTTAAATCATTGACACCCATTGAAGCTTAATGTTGGATTAGAGTAGCCTGTATTTGAGAAGAGATTTTAGACGATTCTGATATTGTCACTGATTCAGACGTGACCTAACAGGGCGGCGGCTGCCATTTTCTGAGTGACTGGGTTGGGTTGTGGGATCGTGGCTCTGGGGCCCCTGAGCGCCTCCCAAGCCTGCTTGGGGGGGTCCTTCTGTGTCCGGAAGAGGGAAGAGGGCCTTCGGGCTGCCCCAGAGATGTCGATGCCGTGGTGGGTCGTTGCCGGCTCTGGGTCCTAGCTGGGTGCTCTGGTGTGTCTGTTAGGTCCAGAGAATTCCCTAAAGAAGTATGGTGGAGGGTGTTGTGGCTAGTTGGGTTAGGTGTGTGTGTGTCTGGTTTTGAGGGGGCAGGCGGTGGGTGTTCTAGGCCACTGTTCCCAGAGTGTGAAAGCTCTTGGTCGGCCGGTGGGTGGTCTCTATCATCGGTCTTAGCTCTCGGAGGGCAGTGTGGCTGCCCTGGGTTGGGCGGGCTTTGGCCCCTCCTACCCACTGGCGGCTGGAGTGAAATGGGAATGCCTTTTCAGACTGTTTTGTCCCATCATCTGGGGGCAGCTTCTCTGCTCCGTTTTTAAATATCCAAACACCCCTCCTCTCTCTGGCTCCTGTCCATAACACTCACCCCCACACTTTGGGTTTTGTGGGGTGATTCTTGGAGTGGGCTGAAGTGGGCCTTTGCCGCAATCCGCGAACACCTCCCCCTTATTCTTAATTGCACCTTAGTCACCATTACATGCAACACTATTACACCACACACAGGGCTGTTGGGGACAGGGGGCAGTGCAGCAACTTGAGAGCAGTGTCTCTGACACTGAGGAACTTGGTTGGGGCAAGGCTGGGGAGAAGATCTGCCATTGGCCATTACTGGCATGCATTTTTCCAAATCTTCTCCCCTACCATTACATCTACATCTTAGCGCACAACATTTTAGTTGCTATGGGGGGAGGCGGGAGGGTGGTCTGTGGGCTTGGGAGTGGTAGTGGCTGCATTAGTATGGGTACTTCTTGCCCTGGTCGTACCTATAGGACTTGGTAGAATGCTGTTCCCAGTGCCTTTGGGGTTCTGCCTCATGGCCGTGGGGGCTCTGCCCCGAGCCCCCTCTACTGTCCGGTCGGCGGAGCGGGCAGTAGAGGGGAAAAAAATAACAAACTCATTAAACTAAAGCAGCAAAAAAGCAGCTAAATGCCATGTGATGTTTTGTATAAGGAGAAGAGTGAATAAAAAAAGTAATGGCTAACTCCGAGTGGATGCTTACCTGTGGCATTTATTCTAGAGTAATCTGGAAGATAAAAACAGAAGATATAAAAGAAAAAAGTATTAAACTTTAACCTAATATATATCATTAATTCTTTTTTTTCTAGTATTTGTTTTTGAGGAAGCAGTACGTCAGCTTTTATCACTTCTGCACACACGTTTCACTCATCTCTCGCA
Organism: Orestias chungarensis; assembly: GCA_032876305.1. Taxonomy (NCBI): domain Eukaryota; kingdom Metazoa; phylum Chordata; class Actinopteri; order Cyprinodontiformes; family Cyprinodontidae; genus Orestias; species Orestias chungarensis. The sequence continues at coordinate 242,445 of JAVLVB010000668.1, forward strand.
TTGTTCAGATGTTTCTTTATGTTTATTCCTCCCACAACAAGGAGACGCCAACAGGAGATGAGAAGCACCTGCAGCTCCAGCGTGGAAAAAAGCTTTCAAACATCATAGAATCATTCACTTCCGCCCAAATAGAGCTGTTGCTGTTCCACAAAGCAAATGTCAGATGGGAAAATGTTGTATATTTAGCATCATGGAAATGTGAATGCAGCGGTATGGCTTCTTGTGCCACAGATTTATCCTTCGGTGTCTTAAATGTGCGATTGTTAGAAAAGAAAATAGACAGAAAAATACATCCAATCAACATTCTAATTTAAAGCTACAGAAGCACAAGCGCACAAAGGAAAACATGCAGAATGAAATTTGTCCCAGAATGATGGTTATAGTTCAGCTGCTTGTAGGCTAAAGCAAAAAGTCAAGATAAAAGGAAGAAAGGGATCAAACTGCAACTTTCAAATTTTGTCAGATGAAAACATTGTTGCATATGTAAACCTTAAGACAAACACCGTAAAAAAACTTCAACAAAGAATGCATCCTGGATAGAAGAAAATAACAGTGTTGTCTGGCGTGACAGGATAAAAAATCATCGTCTCTCACCGGCCTGGTAATCCTCAGGCGGATAATTAAAGTGTGCGCCACTGTCGGAAATGGGAAAAAGAAAGATTAAAATAAATAAATAAGTAGGGGAGAAGGAAAGAGGCTCGGCGAACGTCCCGGGGGGATCCATTAAAGAATGTTTTCTTGAATTGAGGTTAGGTGCATTGATCTCTGTCGAGGCTGGCACTGCTGAGAGTTAACACTCCCTGCCTGCGACGCTGACTCATTTAATTCATTATCCCAATTAAATCACTGCAGCCTGGTTGGCTGCCCATCTTTCTATTTTCTGGAAGAAAAATTGGGCACCTGCCACACTAATTCCAGCGTCGTGCAACATGACTTAACGAGAGGCTAAAGAAGAGGAGGAAACGGGGGTGGGAAAGATGGCGATCTGTCTAGGAAAATCATGATTTCAACTCTAATGTGGTGTTTTAGTCAGTTCTGCTTCATGCCCTCAGAAGATGTTTACTATTTTATCACAATCTTAAACTGTATTTATCAGAAGTTCATTAGAGAAACCATGTTGTACATTGATATTCTCTATCCTTACTCTGGTAGCAAGCAACGTCTTTATGTTCTTAGATTCTTTTTACCATACTAGAAATCCTGGTTTCTACTGTAGGATCTAAGTCTGTTACACAACACTGGAAAACAGATGCTAACCAGAAAACCAAGAAGCACAGCATGGGATGAAGTTGTGGAGAAGTTACAGGGATGACTTTAAAAAAAATGTCCGTAGCTTCGAGCGTCTTACAGAGCTCTGGTCAATCTATAGCATGTGATGGGGAAAAGGATGGCATGGATGTGGGAGTGAGTTTTTGAGTGTGAGAGTGCGGTCTGTTTGGGAGAGGATCTTTGCTCAGAGCTCGGCCAGCATGGCGCTACCCACACCCCAGGTTTTCATCATCTCATCAGACGGGTTGGTGGATATAAGGAGCTGCAGACTCTCTGCTCTCTGCTGGATGATGAACGTAGACAGAACCAGCCTCTGTGAAGTCCTCCTGTGTTTCCAGCCCTTGTCAAGAAACTTCTTGTGAAAGATGTTGGCTGCTTGGCCCCAAGTCTTTCTCCCATTTTCTCAAGTTTCTCCTCCCTCTCATCTCTTCAAGAGCCACCTGTGGAAATCACTTCCCTGGTCGCTGCAGGTTGCCGCCATGCCATGCTCTCAGTCACTCACCTGCCTGTTTAATCTGAACCTTGAAGCTCCTCTCCAGCGTTTGTCTCCAGTCCTGGATCACGGTGAGCTCCAAACGGGACCATAGATCTCTTCTGCTCTGTCACTCCTGTGATCACCTGGATCAGATCAGCCTGTGTCCAGTTGACTCTGTGCACATTCTGATAGTTCTTGTAAATAACCATTCATTATCTTACAGTTGATACAATAAGATAAAACAGATGTTCATATTTATCCTGGATCAGCTGAAAATATCTACATCTAAACTGGGAAAAACACAATAAACTTTCTAATTCACTCTTTGCCAGAAAACAATACATGGTAAACCCTAAAATCCAGAGTTTGGTAATCTGGGGTGGGATTTTACAATAGGTGTTTACGAAAGCTCTGATCTGAATATACTGAAACTATTTTGAATA
>JAVLVB010000668.1:252052-278730 GCA_032876305.1 Orestias chungarensis
TCCTCTGGAATCAGCATGCAGAAACAATGGCTTGTGTTGTCGTTGACTTTACAGCAATCCCTCATACTGAGCATGCATGTAGCGACAGTGGAGAGGAAAAACTCCCCTTTAACAGGAAGAAACCTCCAGCAGAACCAGGCTCAGTACAAGCAGCCATCTGCCACGACCGACTGGAGGTTTGAAGAGACAGAAAACTAAAATAAAGTTAAGGTCAGATTTTATTATTTATCAATGAAAAAGAGACTCCTCCTTACATAGTTGTAGTATTGTTTGGAACTTCAAAGTTTTGTTTATTAATTTTTTATTTTTTTATGGAGAAAACAAGAAAAAAGTGGAAAATCAGAATCGATCTATATCAGCAGTTTAACTGACAGAAATTTAGAAAAATTACTTTAAGATTTGGTTGGAAAAAACAAAGAAGGAAGCAAACTAAATATTTTTAAGTCCTGTTGAACTTGTTGAAGAAAACGATTATTAAAGTTTGATACAAAAGAAGACGCTTGATTAAATATTTGCTTCTTTCCACTCGTTTTCAAAGATGTAAATTCTATTAATATTGTTTCACTTAGTTTTGCTTTGTTTGTTTATTGTGGTTTTATCTTGTTCTGTTTTATGGGTTTTAATTTGGGGAATTGTGTTAATTTTTTTCTAACCTTAGTTATGATAGGTAGAGGTAGTCTGATGGTTGCAATACTAAGCCCAAGTAAGGTTTTGGCTGTTTTCCACATCATGATGCTGCCAACACCAAGTTTTTCTATGGGGATGTCTGGAAAGATTAAACATTAACTTTTCAGGTTTTTAGAGAAAACCTTCCAGGTCTTCATAAAATACATTTATACTGAGATTAAATCCTACACAGGGGAATCGTGGTACTGAACTGTGAAGACATTATGAAAGCAAAACCTTATTTTGTAAGTTTTACAGCCATTTTTAAAACCATTTTTAATTCATTATAATTCACAATAATGTTCTACACTTACAAAGTAAATTGAGGATTCTGTTTGAAATAAAAAAACAAACATTTAAGGCATATGAAAACGTTTGCAAGGCAAAAGCTAATGTCTGACTGTAATGAGCACAAACAGGAGGTTAACTGCAGTCTGCATTGATGGAGGACACAGTCCGCCTTATAATTGTCTCCTTATAGGAGCAGGTTGCTTTTCCTCCCCAGAGCTGAACAAGCGTCTTCTGCTGCGGGAGAAAGAAAAGAAACAAACAAAGCTCTTGGTTGCAGGAGGGGAGTTAACGTTTATTAATGTGAGGGTTGATCAGATTTAATTTCATATAATTTGTGTGTTTCTGTTTATGAATGAATGAGACCAGCCCCCATCATCATCTGAACAATATTCACAGCTCTTTGTGCCATAAATATGCAAACAAGCCGTGTTTTGATGCTTGTTTTTCTACTCGATCTTCCAAATTGGCTTTCACAGAACAGTTTGAAGACAACTTGCAGCTTCCCTAACATGTGTTTGATAAAATTATTTTCTGTTTTGTGAAATGCTTATCCTCCATTGACTCAGCTGTAATCATGTTACAAACAGTCTGGTGAGTCATTTGACCTTCTCTGTACCCGCAATGTGCACCAAGCTGTAATCTAATGATGTGTAATCTAATGTCTGATATAATTACATCTCTTGCTTGCTTTAAACAACACAAAGCCTAAAATGATCGTATCTCCTAATTGAGACTTCAGATTTTTGCAAAGCAAAACAATGAAGCTTATATGAGTATTTGTGCTGCCTTACTTGAATAATTATAAACGTCCAAAAGAATAACAATGCCTAATCCAAAGTATTTCCCTAGTTTCAGCCAGCAAACTTTCTCCTTGTGGAAAATAATGGAAAATGCATGCAGAGACTCCAATCCATTTTAATCCCCAAGGCAATTACAGCGTGGGGTTTTAGGGTCAGTGCTGCTGTTGATTGATGGAAAGAAAAACTCACTTTAACAAACTGATGTGAACTTCAGCCACCGGCATGCACCCAGACAAAGGTTGACTGCTGTTTTAATGAACACACAATAAGGAATTAACGATTGATCCCCTGATATTTGACAATATCAGTGATGGTTATTACATTTTTCACTTTTAAGCTTAATTGTCTTCTTTTGTTAATGATTTTGTTGGATGGTTTGCTAATGTCAATGTCACCGACAGAACAGGTAAGAACAAAAAAAAAGAAGCATTTCAGACTGAGTGGTATCGGGCAGGTACATCTTTGCAATGCTCGAGAAGCCAAGTTTGTTTGTTTGGTGAAATCATCCACTCCTCTCGTCTCTTTTCCCCTCCGAGCTCCTTTTAAGAGCCACGATTGGTCTCCTAGCAACAGGACTCGCTCGCCACCATCTTTCTGTGGAGTCGCTTGTGTAGGAAAGGGCACGGACGCTGAGCTCCCACCGACGCTTGTAGCTGTCAACCGACCGTGGTCACAATCGGCTACGGGTTTGTGTAACACGAAGGGAATTACAAAGAAACCGACTCTTCTAACATTAACTTCAAAACTGAAAAGATTTCACCCAGGCATGTTCAGCCATGTCGTCTTGTATTGTTGCTCTATCTACATCCCCTTTAAAGATAAATCTTTTCTGCCCACGTTTTTATCTAGTCATGTACAAGTCAAATACAAAAATTCCCTGTGGGAATGAAATAGTTTTTAATGATAAGCCAAATGGTATAAATTTGACACAATCAGCCTGTAAAGGTGAGTTAGCATCTGTATTCCGTCTCCATCTGTTGCCTTTCCTCAAAGTTCAGCACCTTAAATGTTGTTTGAAGCATGAATTGCGTTTGGTCTGATTAATCAACATTCCCAGACAGATTGCATGAAAGACATTGTTACTGCGATACCTGAAAATGTTACAAATGATGCATCAACTGTTACACATAACAGGCAATATCAGACAATACCAGATTATAACAGAAAGAAATGAAGTGTGATTATAAAACAATCTTTTGTTTTATAATCACACTTCAGACACAAAAATAGAAAGATTTGTTTTATACATTGTGTTATTTTGTTTTAATCCTATGAAATGTTTAAATATTTGCCATTATCTGCATAAAACGTTCACATTAACACCCAAACCTGTTCCCGCCTTTTTTATGTTTTTGTAATGCTAAAGTAAAAAAAGACGGGAATTTTATGATTACATAAAAAACTATTTTGTTAAAGTCCAATTCTACTGTCAAACTATTTTCTAACCTTTTATGTTTTTCTTCCATATTTTGACAAAACTACATGTTTAACTGTGTGTGTCTCCACTGATTCATATTTCCTTCAACTTCTATACTGAGACAACTTGAATATAGTCTCTGCTTAAGATTTGCTTAAAACCATCTTAAATTAATGTTCGGTTGTGCTTTTATTAAGTGTTTATTTATGTTTTCTAGTGGTATGTAAATTTGCTGTAGTCAGGAGCAGAGTTAAAATTTCATAGTCATATTAGGAAGCGTCAACATTATTACATAGAAGAGAAAAGAGTTAGCATGGTCACACATTTTATTTTCTGGTATTACTTTGGTTAGACTTTATTTTTTTATATCACTATTGTTTACACTTATGATCTTATGTTTTCTTGCTATATGTACTTATTTGGCCTTTATTATGAGCTAAAAAAAAAATTTTAATCTGCAAGTTCACCATTTAAATTATTCATTTGGAAGTCAGAATATTACTTTTTGTAAAATCTATTCATGACAATTATTGTTTATTATTACGATTAATTTCAACATGTATTTCTTCAAAAAGTTCTTTATTCTGTTTTTGGTCATATTTGGCCTCAGGGTAAATATCTAAACACTCTAACCAGGGGAACTTAATATTTTTGTTGTTATAAAGTTTGAAATAACTAATAAAATATGTAATAAAAATATCTTTAACTTATCCACAATATTGGATCCTTTTTATACCAACTAGGGAACTGTCATTTGTTTTAGACCACATTCTGCCAAAGTAAATAAATACCACACCATTAGTTTTCTCAAAACATTATATATACATTATTAATACAATGTTAATATTTTTGAAAATATAATCAGCTGATGTCACTGGTGTTAGAGGTTTTTTGGCCAACAAAGTTTATGCTATGAAAATGATCAATGAGATTTGTCTTAAATCTTAAAAGGGATCATTCATTCAAAGATTACTATTATTAGACCATTACACGCTTGTAAACAAAACCATATCGGATCCCCAAAAAGTTGTCAAAAGTTGCTAAATCCCATCTTTGCTTAGTTTGCTTTAAGTTTTTACCTCAGGGAGGTCCTTAAAATGCTAAATATACAAACTTTACTTTAAAACTAGTGTTTCACCCTTTACTAAATTGTGGCCAGTAATTTAAAAAAATGTCTGAAAGGACCTATAATTTCTGAATTAAAGTTGGAATAAAGCAACTTCAACTCTACTAATCAACTTAGTAACTTAAGCAAGAGCAACATGCTGGTGGTTGATACAGAGAAGAATCTTTTCTTATTGTTGATTTAGCCAAATTAACCCAACAAAAGCTAAACAGAGCTCCTGCCTTTTAACTACGGAGGTGTGTAAAAAGTGATTTATTTTACTGAAATTATAACAAGATCACAGCCTTTCTTTCAAGTCTCTGATAAATCTGGGAACATTTTAGGGGTTGATAACTGAACTTCTATAGTTTTTAAACTGCACTTTTGTTACAATATAAATTACACATAAATGTTCCAAATGTTTCTATACTGTATTTTTCGTGCACTGCAAGCATCTGTGCAACCAAAATCAAATTCCTTGTATGTGTGAGCATACTTGGCCAATACAGCCTGATTCTGATTCTGATTCTGAATAAAACCCCAGAGTTTTACTCCCTATTGTTTTTAATAGCCTCCGCACATGCAAGGTCCTTTGATTAGGCCTTATACGCTCCACCTCTCGTCCTGACGCCCTCTGAATGTTATCAGATAAAGATGAGCAGTGGGACTCCAATCTGCCAAAGCACAACACAAAGCCACTGTGATTTCCTGGGATGAATCAGAAAGCACTGAATGAACGCTCTCAATTTTAAAACACCGGCTTCTCAAAGCTCTTCTTATACCTTTGCAAAATCTCAATTTACAAATTGTCGAATTTGTTGCAGGACAGAAAAAAATGCGAAAGAGCATGAATACAAAAAAAAACTGAAAGGAGACTAAAGGTTCTCTGTACTTATCTGGCAGCTTTTTGTGATTTCGATGCAGCATTTGAGTGTGCAAGGATTCTGTGATGGTCTGGCAAATGAAAACTTCTTCCAGGAAACAGGTTTCATAATTCCATGATGTCCGCCACCTGCTGAGAGTCATCAGCTAAGGGGCTGAGTTACCTGTGGTTTCCTGACTCTCCCAGACTAGGCATGCAGTGACCAGGCTGCAGAAAACTGTGAGAAGGCAAGTGAAGCACTTTGCCAGTGCTGGCTACATAAGACTAACACGGCCCTGTTGTAATTGTGCTTTCTGTGTCGGAGCGAGAACAGATATTTGATCTTTTTCTTGGTTTTTTCAGCTCAGACGCTGTACAGTAGCTGTGGGGCCTTGAAGCTGAACCTGACACAGAAGAAAAAATCTGACCTTGCTCATCGTCCTTCTCTACACGTGTGGACTTTAATGCCATTTAAGGCCTGACAGACATAAAGACTCAAGTTTGGGACTCCAAGTCTGGTTGAACAAGACTAAAAAACACCAGACTGGCTTATTTTAGTCCTACTTGAAACCTGGACTTGGACTAGTAGTCTTAGACTTGATCTCTATTACCAGTTATCTCATAGAATCCATAGTGAAAGTCAAATGTTTCTGATTATTACCCAGTGAAGTTGCTTGATTATGGCTCAGTTGGTGCATTTACATGGTCATAGAACAGAATTTAAAAATCGTCAATTAAAAGCCCAAATCCAAATATTCTGATCTGCACAAGAAAAGTCGGGGTTACAGCAAACATGTCGAAGAATCAGGTCGGATCAGCTGAGCTCTGCACACCTCCCTTAATTATTACCGTTAGAATTGCTCTCTGTCCGAAATCTGTAACTGCGACAAAATGTGGTTCCATAAAATATTTACCCAAGGGCTAAACATAAACCACAAACATTATTTCTTCATCCGTGTATGAAAAGGTTGGAGTCAACATGAATGGCGTTTATGTTTTTGTCACACAGTATAAGCTGTGGTGTAACAGAGACATCCACTGACTTTATGCTGTTTGGTTCTCCAAGAGGAAACATTTAAGAACTTAAACTTGCCACTGAAATCCCCATAAAGTCCATTCTCTTTAAATCCCTCAGGTCGTCCCGTGTTTTCTGCTTGTTGCATCTAATTTGTTTAAAGCTCTTTTCTTTACTATGCTGTTTTTAAATCGCAGCTTCACTTCCTGCTGGATTTTAAAAGAGCGACAAAAACCTTTCTTGACACGCAGATTTGAGATGGCTACAAGTCTTAAAGCCAAATTCTACTTCTTTATTAATATAGGAGCTGTCCACCACGTCAGATTAGACATCAGTCAAGCGCAAACTCTCCTTAGCGTTTCACTAAATAACTAAGATTAAAAATTTGATGTGTGAACTTTTTTCTTTTATAATTGGTGATGATGCAAAACTAATTAAACATTTAATTGCCAGTCAAGTTAGATTTTTTTGGTTTGTTACTGATAAAAAGGATGTTAAGGAAGAGCAAAACTAACAAAAGGACAACAAAGGTGAGTCTTTTCCTTTACCACTACATATTATATATGTTTTTGTTGAACACTCGCTAGTTGCTTGTTGCAGCAGTTATGGTTTATTGGGCTATTACTCTCACTGTTTGCTATGTTAAGAAATGCACGTCTGGATGAATTACAGTGAGTAAAGTTTCCTCAGTCAGCATTAAATAAATACATCTGTCTACGCACCGTGCAATAGTCTTGCTTGTGCATTACAATCTGTACATACTGGTACATGTGAACTTAAATGATGATATTCTGTTTAGAGCAACCCGAAGTAACTTTTCAAACTTCATAGAATATTTCCATAACGTTTGTGATCATACGTCCACTTACAGCTCGCTGAATGACGACTGTAATATGTCTCTAATGTTAAAGGGAGAAAACAGAGCTTGGGGAATTAATATCACCCTTACAGTTGTTTCAGTTACCTGATTATTTTACCTGTTGTTGGCTCCAAGTCGTAGAATCTCTGACCCCTGTTGATGATAACCTGCTTTTACATTCCTCACATTAACCTGAGCATGTTTTAGACACAACATTATGAACAACCTCATCATCTCTGTTGGTTTTTCACCGTTCCATTCATTACAGCAAACACCAGCTTCTCTAAAGGTTCACATCATGTGTTGCTTCAAATAATGTATTAATTATAATACTAAGTTTAAAATAAGACTATTAATCTTTAGGTTTCTGTCACAGTTTCTTATTAAGAAATGTAATAAAAATATAACGTATGAGTGAGAAGATAAAGTCATGTGAAGTTTGTTGCTCTGATTTTATGTATCCGACAAAACAATGACTATACGGTTCATAGTTCCCTATTTAACCAGACAGAAGCTGGTTGGTAAGTTTTATCTTCCTGAAGACAAAAATAACAGAAGATAAATAATAAAATGTAATATTTGTGTCGTCATTTCTGCTATACATGAATAAAAAACTATTATAATGCAGTTTGAAACCTAAACATGAAACTCTGTAATCTATATATAAATTAATCAAACAATAGTTTTGAAAAAATAAATGTAATATGCTGCAAGCTACAATTCCCATACCAGCTGCTCTTGTAATCAAGCAATATCGCACTTTTTCTAATCACCAGCAGAAATACTGACGCGCTACACACCGGTGGCCATTCAATAATCTAATCACAAGCTTTAGTGCTCAGTACAAGCTTTAAATGTGTGCTATAGACAGAGCAATATAGCAGCACTGCTTTGTAATTGGATGGATCCGAAAACGTCTACAGATTCATCAACAGCTTCCAAACTGCTAAATAATGAAACGGCAAAGGTGGGAATAACTTATTATGGATGGACATTCTTAGATGTAAAATGAATCAGGAAATTTGAAATGAGAACCTTATTTTTAATGAGGGTGTCTTCATTCTTTTGTTTTTCAAACTATTTAGACAAACTAGTTAACTGCCCCATATTTGGGAAATGACCCAAATTTTATGATAATAGTGCAACAAAACTAGACACACAACGCTCACGCTGCACTGAGAACATGCAAAGTCCAGAGTCTGAATGTTGGTGTTCTATTTAACGTGTTTTTATTTGCATAGAGGCTGGGATGGTGGATAGCAGGGCGGCCGCCTTTAATGAGCCCTTGTTTAATGAAGCAGGGGATTAACGGACACCCCTAAGCTTTATTTCCACCCTCGGTCAGTTCCTATAGCCTCCTTTCCAGTCCACGTTTCTCACTAAATGCCCCCTGAATGCTTTTAACTTTTGTCTATGTGCCCTATAGATGTGTCTGCTCTGTTATATTTCTGAAATTATGTGAACCTGGGGCAAAATAGAATGGTAAACCTTCAGCCACACAAAAGAAACACGCTTTTTACTGCCCCGCAGAGACTCGCACACTATTGTCGCCATAAGATTTCATCAACCTGCTTTGAGTCTTCGCCAGGAAGACTTTTAGTCTCCCAAATATTCGCTCAACCTGTATGTAAACAGCAAACCGCCGCTGATTAACGCCTGTGCTGGAAAGCTGCCACTGCTTCGACTTGCACCTTTTTGGCAGGTCTGTCGGCGTGCAGCCTAGCATGTTGCTGTGTTATGGAAAAAGAAATGATTACACACCTCTGTCTGTGTTTACTATCATCACTCATGTTCTGTATGCTCTGAAAAAAAAGTTTCACCTCTAGAAAAAGACTTCATTTGCAGCATTGTGAGCAGAGCAAGAAAAACTTCAAATAAATATTTTTTAGATAACGATCACTGACTGGTCTGTCGCAATTAAAGAGCCAACGCTGCACTGCTTTTAGGCAAAATACACTGAACTATGAACCAATGCTGTCCTGTCTAATAAAGCTATCATTTATAGGTTTATAAATGGGATGAGTTTCACATAGTTCACTGAGCCGCAGCTCCTGTGGTCTAGAAATCAAAGCCCTGGTGTGGGAGGAAACATAAGAGGCAGCCTTCTGGTTGGCCTCAAAACAGTTCTGGCAAACACAAAGATGGCTGAGAGGAAAAGAAGTGCTGTGTCCAAATTGCCCTCAGAGAAGATAGGGAGCAGCAGACCTTGACTGCAACACTTTTTATTTTTCTTACTTTTTATTTTGTGCTTCAACATGTGATCGAACCAAAATATTCCTCCTGGCTTCTAATTTTTCATTTGTGGTACATGCAGGTACTAAGGTAGTGGCAGCAAAACCTTTCCTTAAAAATGTAGCATGAATTTCTTGCAAACACACCAGGTGGCTGTGAGTGGAAATTAGAAGTTCATTGGACTGAAAACGAACTGCTTGGCTAGGAGGTTTAATCTGCAACTCAGCTTCGAGACTATAGTATTGCAAATTATCATTATTACAGACTAAAGGGATGGGAATATTTAGTTTTTTTTTTTCCATATAAATTTTTAAGCCAGCCTTTTTTATGAATTGCAACATTTAAACATTTTAAGCCAGTATTTGTTATTCCATGAGCTCCGTGTCGTATTGACCAACCACTTTGTTTCACTAAAACCTCTCAGCATGCAGACATGAAAACGTCTGCAAAAAGTAAACTGAAAATGCGGCAGACCAAGTCGCCCACTGTGACCGGCACTATTTTCCGCTTATAGGTATGACTGTGATGTTTAAATTCAGAGGATGAGGGAGATCGGAGGAAAGTATTTTCAGTCTTAGCTTCGTTTGGCCTGAGGGGAAGCATCTTGGAGAAATTGTGAGGAAGATGCTGCGATCCTCAAAGGATGTTATCTGCCAGCCCACTAACTGCCTCCAGGTATGGGCTGGCAGGAAGAGGAGCTGGCAGTCATCCGGTGGTTTTGCTCTTTGAATAAGGTGGGTGAATGAGAAGAACAAACTCTATTCAAAAGTGACTATGGAGCTGAAATTACCGCGTCTCCAAAGCCGTGTTAAGTTTGATTGGGTATTTTGTTCAAAGATTCATTATTGTACAAAACAATAAAGATTGATTTTGTGTCCGCTCTGATTGCAACCATGCAATGAAATCAATGGATAACAGAAACTCTTGGCGTTAATGATTGTGCTAGGCAGCTGCAGTGCATTATAAACAGGCTTTATCAAAATAAGAGCGCATCCTAACGAGGAAGAAGTTAACGGCCGAAAAAATATCTCAGGCTTCTGCCTGCGTCTGACTGTTTATTCATCCTTCTGCGTTAGTCATGAAAAAACTGGCTAAGAGTGAGGAAAAAAATTGTTCTCATGCCAGTTTTTCATTACCATGGATCTATGTAACATAATTTAACTGAATTTAGTTATATCTTCCAAACGAATGTAAGAGATTGCAACAAATAAAACAAATTAATGTGTTACTATTTTACAGTTTGCTTCATTTTTTCATCCTAAACAAAGACACATTTTTTGTCAATGAGTTGAGGAAACTTGTTTTTTGCTCACTGTTGTTGCCTTAAACTCCTGAAAAAACTGGTATTACATCGATCAGAGCTTTGCTCTCTCTTGATTAAGAAATGTGGTGATGTGATTGCTGAATAAGCTCCTTTTGGCAGGAACCCAACGCTACCACAAACTCTGACCTGTATCTGCTTCCCTTCTTAAGAAGAAAATTAAGAAAAATTCCAGGATGATCCTGCCACCACCAATATTTCACTATAAAGGGATTATTTGAGAGAATTCCTTTGCTTATCGCGTTTTCCATGAAGGCCAAACCGTTTGATTAGTCCAGCCCCCTTTTTTTTTGTTCCCCACCAAATGGCTTCTTTAATTTCTGTTTTTTTTATAACATTCTTAGAAAAAAACTTCAAGGCTATGAATACCTTGCAAGCAGTGGTGGCCGGCATATGTTGGGCTCAAGGGTACCCCCCCACTCACCCAATGATCTTAATTAAGACATCAAAGAAAGAAAGAAAAATGTAATAATAAAACACATATATTTAGAAATGTTTTAATATATTTTTTAGATGTGCAAGATAAATATTTCAAGTTCATTGATGAATAAACAATTGTTCATTGTCGGATTGTCGCGTTAAAAGTTGTACATGCGCAGCAGCTCCTCTCCAAAAGATAGAAGAATTCTGGGGGCGCAGCACTCCTGTGCCCAGAGCTCCTCCCACAAAGGGCTGACGTAACAGATCATCTCTTATATAGTGTGATTTATTGACAAGTCCAGTCGTGGGAGAGAGAGAGAGAGAAATGGAGTAAGACATTGACATTCTCAATGTTTTTAATCATAGTTGTGCTGTTTCTGGAAAAAGCGGACACACACCTTAGAATGTGCCCGATATGATATAATAGTGTACTTTTTTGGGGGCTCTGTTTGTTTCCATAGTTGCTCTTAAATGAACACATTCTTAGAAAAAATTAGTTTATATATATTATATGTTAACTACAGTCATTGAGAAATTTGCTTCGCTCAAGGAGAGAAGGGTATAATGTATGTACAAAAAGTAAAGCTACATAAAATCATGTTTTTTGTTTTATAATGTTTTGTTTTAATTTATGTAAATTCACTCATGTTATACTTTTGTAGACATTTTGCATTATTTTTCTACTTTGGATTTATAGCCCCCAACTTGGGGTGGTGTGAACTTGCTGGGGGATGGGGGTGACGGTGGGCTGGCAGGAGGTGAGCTAAACCAGTAGAAAAACTGGTTAAACTGGTTTGCTCTGTCCAGGCTCCCTGATGTCTGCGTGTCCTCCCCCCTCATCCCAGTGATGTGCTTCATTCCAGGCCACACAGCTCTCGCACACTTCTGCTCGAGTTTGGACTCAAGCTTCCTCCTGTAGTTGTCCCTGCTTGTCCTTAGTGCCTCTCTGAGTTCACGCTGCACTCTCCTCTGCTCCTTCCTGTCTCCTGACCTTATAGTCCTCTTCTTTTTGTTTAGAAGTACCTTCAGGTCACTGGTAATCCAGAGTTTATTGTTTATGAAGCAGCGCACAGTCCAGGCTGGCATGACTGTGTCCTCACAGAATCTGATATAATCAGTGATGCAGTCAATCATGTTGTCAATGTCCTCCCCATGAGGCCCAGAAAGTACATCCCAGTCTGTCGACTTAAATTGTACTGTACTGTGGCGGAAGTGGGTTTCAACCCCTTACTTCCTCCAGGTACGTTCTATCCAGTTTTGAGACCCAACCAGTAAAACCAGCAAAGAATTTACCTTGCAAAAATAATAATTAATGGTTTAGTATAAAATCAACATTTAATATAAAAGTAATTATGTACAATTATGCAAATGGAACAGATACAGAGTGACATTCACCATCGGTACCGGACTCCACTTAGCACATCATAGGGATGAACCAAATGAGGCAAAGAATGGAGCGTGAGTCCTGCTTTTACCTAGTCCTCTCTCTTAACCCTCCTAAATGGTCTCAGCCTCTTGTATCAGTTTATCCTTGACTATGTGTTGCGTTTATGTGATCAGCAGTTATGATGTGTAAGCTGTAGCAGTGAGCGGTACAGCAGATAAACAACAAGGACAGATATTTACTAAGGCCAGCAAAGAGATTATTAGAAGCAGTCACAGAATCATACATACAAAATCATACATCCATAACAGTACCAAGATCTGTTTTCTTCCTTTAATCGGAAAATATTCTAACATAAGTGACATATTACAACCCTGCAAGAGAAAATTAAGAACGTCTTCACTGATGCTTTTGGGCTTCAGTTAATGCAACACTAAGTAAGTTTCAGTTTTGGTTGATTTTGGCGAACACTGTGGACAAAAGTGGTAGGGTTTTGCCTGAATGAAGACTGCATTTCCCATGAGCACCCGCGTATAGCGTGGTAAAATCCTGATTTCAGTTGGATTGAAGTACATTTCTGTTTCCAGTGTCTGTGTGAAGGATGAATAGTGATGAGGTGATGAATCTAACTGTGATAAAACAATGTCAGATGATGATGTTGGAGATAAGAAACAGGGGAAGTGACGTATGCAGTAAAGCAGTCAGAACATTTGTAGCTGTGTTTTTGTGGCAGGGTTCCTGCCACCCTCCTCAAAGTTGCTTAGTGCCAGATAAAGCAACCCGGACCCCCTCGGGCCATGACACAGGCGTCATTCAATGTTGCTTCAATTGGTGTATATTAAAGATCATCCCTCATTAGAAGTCTGGTTATTTCTATGAGCAGAACTAAATTTTTTTTTTACAATTATCTAATTTACAGTGACACTGAACTAGATGGCAAAGTGCATTTGTGTTTTCAGTGATGCACACAAGTCATGTATTCTTCAGACAATATTTGCTGCTGCATTGATGATATAGTATCTCACATAGTCTTAACTTGAGTGCAACACAGTAAGTACTTAAAGCCAGCAGACTTTTTTGTAAAGAATCCTTGTTAAAAACTGTTTTCCATTGCCGCTGTGAAAATGCTGAAAGCTGTCAGCGTTGTTTGCCATCCCTCTCCTTAGTAAACACTGAGGGGTAAAAAAAAATCTGTTTTGCAACCACAGATCCCAGCAGGCATCCAACCTTGAAGCTGAGTGGGTTAGCCAGCAGTTGAGCTGACTCAATCTGTTAGAGTTTCTCTATGGGGCATATGGAGCCCTTGGAAGGCAACAGGCTTCATGGGTTTGGCACACATTGATCAGAAAATTCAGTGTCAGACTGCTGGCCGACTCTTAAATATTTGGTTTTAATTACTGCCACAACCTTTACTCTGGCAGGTTGCTGCTGCAAACATAATCCCCAAGGCCAGGTCATCACAGAGAGGATGGCAGCTATTACTTTACTACATCATTATTCTTTTTTTCTAGCTGAAAAATGTGGCATGGACACAGCTGATTATATACGGACCCTTCTGAAAAAGCACAGCACAGCAAATTGTGAGCTGAGAAAAAAAAACACCATCACCCTTAATTATGCGGCAGCAAAGTTAGACTGAAGTAAGTGGCTTATCTCTCTGTTGCGGTTGGACGGTTTTTGAACTTCTCATTTAATTTTTTCACCCTGTTCACCTGCCTGCCTAAACAAGCCACGCTGAACTAATGAAGGTCCACACTGTTCCTCACACACATCTAATGATGATTCTCCAAATGAGCCTGCTATTGTCCAGGGCAAGATGATGTGGGAGAGAAAAATCCCACTGTAGATCAGTCGCCTTGGGGTAACATCTGCCTGTGTGTGAGTCTTCCTCTCAGCAGTGTCTTTATGGAACATTTCTTCGGCACACTCTTGCATTAATTATCCATTTATGACGACGAGATAACAAAAAAGACATACTTTGTATTCTGGATTGATTTTGTATATTCTACCTCTAAGAGTCTTTGTTATTCCCAAGGCTGAATCCTCCCATGATTTAAAGGAATCTTTCATGGTTCATTTCTAAAAGCCATCAAAAGAATAATTCAGATTTCTCCACACAGATAGACTCAGACTAGTAGGTGATGAAATCCAGGTACAGTCATTATGCAAATGTTTATCCATTTCAGTAATCCAGTGGAGATCCCATGGTATTTGAGTTTATCAAACACATTGTTTGAAAATACTTTCAGCATTATTTTTTTGTAAATTTTGACTACTACAGTATAGCTCAGAAAACATTAGAATATTTCATAATGAGAGTAGAAAAAAACATATAATAGGGCAGGAATTTTATGTCATGGTAATGCGATAGCATGCAGGGACAGTAAACAAGCACTTTCATTGTGTCGTTGACTTTAAAGCAATCCCTCATCCCTCCCAAACCTCCAGCAGGACCAGAACCAGAACCTTGGTGCAAGTGGCCATCTGCCGGGACCCACAAGGGTGTGAGAGGTCAGGAAACACAAAAAGTAGGCAGAGGAACTGAGTACTTTTTCTATGTTGAAGACAAGAAACAAACAAGAGAGAGAGAGAACATTAAGTTGTTGACATCTTACCTCAGCCGATGGCCTCTTGAGGAAGATGATACAGATAACAGAACACCAGACCAGGCGCAGCTTCTGAAGAGAAAAAAAACACTGAGAGAAACAGTTAATAGTTGAAATAAGAGCAGATTATGCTAATTGGAGAGTGGTAGAGGAAGAAAAACGTAGCAGAGTGAGGGAAAAGTGGTCAGGATACGATAAAAACCTAGAATGAGACATGAGAGTAATAAAGCCAGGAAGTGATAGTTGTCATACTTTTTATGAACTATATTGATTCCATAATAGATTCAGAACGAGTTTAAATAAAATCAAACTGCTTGAAAAGATTATGTTGCTTCATGCAGAAAAGGAAATGAATGTCCTCCAAGTGTTGAGTTGAGTGTTTTAAGAAGACAGTGACTCCAGATACATGAATTAGTGAGCAGCATGTTGGTTCCAGACCAAACGGCGTTAACATCATGGAGTGACCAAGTTTCCCATATTTACTATTAAGACACTTCTGATATTTTGAGATACTCTAGGAGTTTCTAACACATTGAGATCTGAGTACCACAAAGACTTCCCCGCTGTACGGTTTTCTTACTCACATGAACAATGCTGGGAACCACGTACGAAGTTTAAGTCCTACACCTTAATTGTAAACACTGATATCTGTGTGTTTTTTCCACTGCTCTAATGTCATTATCCATCAAAGACTGCTCTTTTTTGATCTGAAGAAATCATTATCCTCCCTTGGTGTGAGACTACAAATAACATGAAAGACTACAAATAACGTGAAAGGGTGGGAAAGTGCAAAGTGTGTTTTACATGCTGGCTTTCAATCCCAACACTCCAAGTAATTGGACTCAGTCACATTCACTGTTTGATGTGTTTCTGTCTGAGTTTACAAGAAACTGCATTCGCCCCAAAGACCAAAGCTTCCTGAGCGAAACAGCCTCTGTTGTTGTTGCTTCTCTCTGAAACCCTGTGCGCATCACTCTCACAACAACAATCCTCACAAATCATTCTCCAAGGTAAGCCTTGAGTATGGGGAATGAGTTTGCTAAAGGGGTAAATATCATCTATGAGTGTGAGCCTATCACTATATGATTAAAAAAGTCACCCTGGAGGTGACAGATTGCGGGGTTTGTTGGCATCCCTGGGTATTTTCGATGCAGGGACAGGTGCACGATGCCTGGGAGACTCAGAGGGAGAAGAATGTCGAGGAAAGGGAGGAAGGGTAAAAATGGAAAGCAGGCAAGGAGGGAGAAAGGAAAAGGCGCTGTTGTTCAGTGGCCTGCGGCTACCCTACATCATGCACTATCTGGGTTGGGCTCCAGCTCATTGGTGTTGGGGCAGAAAGTCCTGTTACTCTCAGCATGACTGTAAAAGAAGCGTTGTAAATAAGTTCGTAAAAGGTCGTCTCTGATGCCAGTCACTGTACCAGCGGTAATATGTGTCAGAGACTTTTAGTGCTGAAGAGATTCCAGGTGCACATACAACATTCACACCTCCTAGTCCACATGGGACAATCCCAACAACTGGCTAGACAACACAACACTGAGATAAACAAAATTCCACCAGAGCCTCCCTCACGTCCAGTCCATCTGTTCCCACTGTTCAGTTGACTCTGATGTGTCTTTCAAGCAGCACACTAGCCTTCTAAGTATTTAGCAAGTCCCAGCTTTGATGCCAAAAGAAGACTGACCAGTTGAGGCATGAACAAAAAAAAGTGTCGTCAAAATTTTAGGAGGAAAAAGCAAACACTTTGCATCCTGTTTGCATTACAATCTATTGTAATAGTAGAGATTCAGTTTTACAGGAGATAGAAACCAACCTATTACATGGCCATCTATTTCTACCAATTCGAGAGCAGACTGCAGAAGGGCAGTAGGTTCAGGAGGGCTGCCCAGACATTTCTCTGCCAGATGGGAATACCTTCTCAACCAAGACATTTCCTTTAGTCAAAAGGGAAAAACAGTCCCTCTGGTGAGTTGTTGGCCTGGTCAGGCTTCTCCTCTCAGAGGGACCACCAGCAAACCCTCCAACAGGAAGGCACAGGGTAGGGTAATTTTTCAAACAAAAAAAAGTAACTTACATTTACATTTATGCATTTAGCAGACGCTTTTATCCAAAGCTACTTACAAAAAGAGGGTTTAACATTGAACTACGATGCAATTTACCTGCAATAAAATGACCACTCAAATACTGACTAACTGATTGCTTTTACATCAGTTAATCTACAGTGAAAAAAATAAATATCTATATATTATTATATAAGGTAAATGACAAATCTGAAGCAGAAGGCACATCTTTATAAGATCTGATTCCATATTTCACAATAGTGTAGCGAAAATTAGAACATTTACCTTTTTTTATAATTTAAACTTTCTAACAAATATTGAACATTAATTGTTAATATTTACAGTTGGTCATGTACATCCATGTTAGAACAGGTTAAAGTACTGCCATTAAAAGTTTATGGCTTTTATGACTGTTAACTTTAAATTCAACAAACAATTCAGTGGAAAATAATACAACAAACAAGGTCTCACTCTTAATTGAACTGTAGATGTGTTTTTGTGTCTCATGGATTTTAAACATACATTGTTTTTTAGTCAGTGACGTTAATGTGGGTGGACCATTTATAATTTTTCTGAAGAGTAATAATAATATTATATTGCCTAGTAAAAGTGAGTGGCTCAGTTTTAGTAGGCAATACGACCACGCCCATTTTCAGTCAGCCCAAACCAGAAAGATGGCCAGAGTTGACCGAACGATAGATGCAGCTAAATACAGGGCTGTGGTTGAATAAAACCTGGTGGAGCTTCACGTGCCACCAGAACAACAGTCTCAGCATACAGTTACATTCCTAATTTGGAATGTTAAGATTTACAAACGTTCATGATTGCATTTCATTCACATACTCCTTCCAATCTAAATAACTATGAACTTGTTTTTTATTTTTAAGAACATCCCAAAGCCTGGGAAGAAATAAAGCTAAACAGCATTGGGTCACAAGACTGAATACTTTGTTCTTGCCTGTCACATAAAAACCCTGTGGCTGCTTTTGCATGGTAACGTAATCTCAAGGCCTCCTAAAATGGTCGTTAGATTGACATCTGATCCGTATGCAGAGCCAAGAATCCCCTCAGAATCTGTGTCTACTTCCTCAAGTCACTCTCAGCAGGTATTTTCTGGCCAACTTGTCTCCAGTAGAAATGATTACCTTGTTTGGTTTATGGCTGGTTTTTGTTATAGTGTAGGAGTAACATCCATTTGAATGACAGAACAAGTTTAAATAATTCAGTAGTTAAACAACAAGCAACTCAACACCTTCTACCTGCATGGGCTGCTAATTCAATGGCTAATCAACTTCTCTGTCAGAAAATGTGTTCTGTTATTTGTGTGAATAACTGTATTTCACACACATGTGGTTCAATATGAAAAAAGTCCCTTCACCATCTTATTTACAAGCATATTTTTATTCTTTACAGAAACTTATTCTTTAAACCACAAAGTAGAAACAAACCATACCGAGCACCAGCAGAAACATGTTTTTTAAATGTTTGCTGAAGTATGTTAAGGAAAGCCTAGCAACATCTTAAATTGTGCATGACCTCAGCCTTTGTGATTAACATGCCTATTTTGTGCCCTTTCAACAACTCTCTGGGGTCTAACAAATAGGCGTTACAGGTAAAAGTCAGTGGTGTGGTGCCACGGGTCATTGCCTGTGGTCAGGAATGATGACTAAAATACTGGGTTTTACATTAGCATAAGCCAGTTAGCAGATCACCCTTTCTTATGGACAAAAAGGACTTCACAACACACAGCAGCCAACATTTCTAAAGCATGATGACATGCCTTTGAGGCCTCACCACAATGTATTTATGTTTTGTAGAGATGGGGACTGGAGGTAGGAGAATATGCAATTCAACAGGAACATTTAATATTCAAGTGTAGGAATTGTATAATTCACTTTGAATTATAAATATGATGCATTACACTTATTGGACTAACTCTGGGTCTTAAACTTTTTATTGAATAAGTACAAAGGTACCACAAAAATGTTAAAGAAGTAGTTTATTCTATTTAGATTTTCCTTGTTGTGATACATTATAAAATGTTATTACTCACACAATTCTGTAGTTATCCTGGTCACACGGTATATTAGTCAACAGGTCCCACTGTTTTCTGTTTTTTACATGAACTCTGGTTTATCTTAGAATCGGTTGAATTACATGTTTTCACACTATTACAACTAAATATGAACGTTTGTTAAAGGGACAATAGTTGCATAGGAATTAGTTACTTGCTAGGTAAACTCATCTTCAAACATGTCCTAGGGGAGGTTGGGGACATGTAGCCCAATCGGGCCATAATCCGCCACTCCCACGCCTCAGTTGCCAAAGCTGTGGTCGCAACGTTGTCATTGTCTGTTGCTGTGGCAGTCTTTGAACCCGCCGGTGAAGACCAGCTGTGAGGGTTGCTGTCAGGCTGAAGAAGAGTACTATCAGATCTTTTTGGCCTGTGGGACTCTGGAAGCAGCTGGTGGTTACTGGCAGTCCAAGTGGCATGCAGCCCGGGTAGTTGTTGAAGAAAAAACTTTGGAGTGGGAGGAGTTTGGAGAGGCCAAAACCTCTGTAGGGTTTCAGGCGATTCTAGTACACCGTTCAACATCTCACCACCACTTCTTTCACCTAGGAAGTGGAGCCAAAGGACCTTGGGGCTGACTTTCCCATTTCTGGTGCTGAGGTCAAGGGGATGGTTAAAAAAAAATAGATTGTCATTGGTAAGATCCCAGGGGTGGATGAGATTTGCCCTGATTTTCTTGAGGTTCTGGATGCTGTTGTCATGATCTATGTTTTTGGTTTGGTACAGTTTTCTACATTAGTCTTGTTTTATTATTATTATCATTATTTATATTATTAGTTATTGCTTTCTTTAGGTCATTTTCTAGTTTGGTTTAGTCTTGGGTTTTGTTATCTCCCCATAAGCCTTCCCCCTCCTGCTCGCTGGTTCTCTGTCCTGGTTCTCTCTCCATCATTATTCTCCTCTGGTCCCGTCCTGGTATTTACTTTGGTTTTTGTTTCCCTGTAGTCTCCGGTTTCCCGTGCTTCCTCCACCCATCTTGCTCTCCCCTGTTCCTTGTCTCAGTTATTTTTCTTTATGGTATTGTTATTTTGAGGTCTCCGGTTTCCCTTACTTTCTTCTTAGGTTTATAAGTTATTCTTCATTTGTTTAGCTCCTTCGTTGTCTCCTATTTTCCTCGTGGTTCTGATTATTATTATTATTATTATTATTATTGTTATTGTTATTATTAGTCTATTAGTTTATTTCCCCTTCCCGTGTTCTCCCGCTGATTTGTTTATTTTTGATTGTTTGTTTATTTACATTTGTAGTCCCCGCGTCCCGCTTCCGTTCTCCGTTTGTTTACATTCCAGTTACGCATTTCCCCTGTTCCATTTCTGCTTTGCCTTTGTTCCGGTTTATGTTCTGTTCATTATTCTTCCCCACAATAAATAATTTATTCTCACAATTCCACCTCTGCTCGAGTCATTGAACTGTAGGGTTTTGTTGAATGAACAATTGATATTGAGGGCAGTTCTGCTAGGTTGACAGACCAATGTGGTGGCCCCCCTATTCAAAAAGGGTTAGTGTGGAGTGTGTTTCAACTACAGGGGAGTCACACTCTTAAGCTTTCCTGGTAAGATCTATTTGGGGGTTCATGAGAGGAGGGTGTCCTGCCTAAAGTGGAAGTGTTCAAGTATCTTTGGGTCTTGTTCACGAATGGTGGTAAAATGGAGCGGGAGATTGATGTACGGAAGTGTCCTGCATCATCAATGATGCCGGTACTATATCTGTATGTTCCAATGAAGAGAGAACCGAGTCAAAAAGCGAACCTCTCGATTTACCAATCAATCTACCTTCCCACCCTCATTTGGTCAGAAGCTTAAGCTAAAGAGTCATAACTAAAATAAGTCTTCTAGAAAACTCACTTGCTACTTTGGCTTCCTGCATGTTTTGCAAAGTAAACATTTCTCACTCGAAAAAAGAAAAATTCTCACCCAGTTTCACCACTTGTTCTTCTATTTGCACAAGCTCCAACAGCCATTCCATCTTAAAAGAAAGACATTTCTTTTTTACTTTGGCTTGATGAGTAGATGTCCCACTGCCCATTCACTTAGCCATGATAGGGTGTTAGCTTTCATGTCTTTTCACTCCGCCATACTTTTCCAACCTAGCAAATCTGCACAGTGACAAAGCGCATATGGGCAAGGTACGTATACACAATAGCATGCGATGATGGCTGCGTAGCATAAGAGAACCGTATCGTACCATTGGCTGGACACCTGTGACTCTCCGAGTTTGATTGTTATATGTCATTGGTCCATAGTCAAAACTGATGTCTGAGCTCAAGGTATAGTTTACGTTGGATTTTATGCGCGATTGCGAAAGCACGCAGCTTAGAGGGAACATTGCCTTGTGATTCTGGGTCTCTCTGCTAAGGCAGCTTCCGCTGTGACCAGACCTCGGAAAGGCAGATGATAATGGATGGATGGATATATGGTTACAAGCCAGGACTGTAACCGGTGGACCCAAAACTTCAGCCACGTAATTACATTTTGGGAAAAAAAAATTTACAAAAAAAAATAACACTTCTGAAGCTACAAACATGGGCTAAAGGGTAGACAGACCGAAACCAAGTCAGAGGGACACCAGGGTAAGGGTGTCTGTGCACAGAAAGCTAGGTTGGGTACAAAAATGCAAATTCAGGGTGACTTGGGCTGACAAAAAAAAGGTGTGAGACAGAAGCAGGAGTCCAGATTCAGATGAAGGGTTTATGTACAGACAACGAGGTTAAGGTAAGAAAGGGGAAATCCAAGGAGCAAAAACTATGACTAGGTGCTTAAAAACAGAAAATAGTGGTGGATACGACTCACACTAATTGCTTTGAATAATCAGGTGCTGTCTACCTGGCAGACAGGCTTATAGAGCCAGAAGTACAGGTTGGATTGATGAGAACTAATTAGACATGAGCTAACTCCAGGAGTCAAAAGGGCAAAATCTCCATATGCTCAGAAAATCCAGGGACACTTTTCCTCCCAGGATCCACAGAGCATGTGGAAGGGCATCAAGTGCGTCACAGACTATAAAACAAAAGGTGTACAATGCACCAACGACCCCTCCCTGCCTGAGGTTCTCAACCAATTCTATGCCCGCTTTGAGAACCCTGACACCCCTCCCAGCATTAATCTCACACCTTCATAAGGAGAAGAGCCCCTCATTGTGACACCAGAATAAGTAAGGAGGACGCTGAGGAGGATCAACCCCCGGAAAGCTGCTGGCCCGGACAACATCCCCGGACGGGTGCTGAGAGAGTGCGCGGACCAACTCTCAGACGTGCTGACGGACATTTTCAATGCCTCACTCATCCAGGCAGCTGTCCCCACCTGCATGAAGACCACCACCATCACCCCGGTCCCCAAGAGCTCCACAGTGACAGGTCTGAATGACTATCGGCCAGTAGCCCTCACACCGATAGTCACAAAGTGCCTTGAGAGACTGGTTCAGACTCACATCAAAGCCACCATCAATGTCACTGTGGATCCACACCAGTCACATACAGGAAAAATTGATCCACAGAGGACGCCATTTCCTCCGTGGTCCACACTGCCCTCACTCACCTGGAGCAGAAGGATTCCTATGTTCTTATGCTCTTTGTGGACTTCACCTCTGCCTTCAACACCATGATTCCTCAGACTCTGATAAATAAACTCTCCTCACTCTGACTGAGTTCTTCCCTCTGCAACTGGTTCCTGGACTTCCTGACCAACAGGCCGCAGTCTGTGAGGATTCAGAACATCTCCTCCCCCACCATCATCAGCAGCACTGGCTCCCCTCAGGGCTGTGTGTTGAGCCCCCTCCTGTTCACATTGCTCACATATGACTGCTCGCCTATCCAACCAGGCTGTCATATTGTGAAGTTTGCGGACGACATAGCAAAGGTTGGATGCATCACAAACAGTGATGAGTCCAGCTACAGGCAGGAGGTGGAACACCTGGAGGGCTGGTGCAGAGATAGCAACCTCTGCATCAACATAAAGAAGACAAATGAGATGACTGTGGACTAAAGAACGGGTCAACATAGTCACGCCCCCTCCACATTGGTGGATCCCCGGTGGAAGTGGTCAACAGCTACAGGTACTTGGGTGTACACCTGAGTAACAACCTCACCTGGAGCAACAATACTTCCATTCTGGTCAGGAAGGCACACCAGCGGCTCTACTTACTCAGGAGGTTGAGAAGAGCTGGACTCGGGAGCTCAGTCCTCACCTCCTTCTACAGATGTGTGGTGGAGAGCGTATTGTGCTCCAGCATCAACGTGTGGCATGGAAGCTGCTCTGCTGCAGACAGGAAAGCTCTGCAGAGGGTGGTAAAGATCGCACAGGGGATTGTTGGATTCAGCCTCCCCAGCACCACAGACATTTACACCTCCAGATGCAGGAAAAGGGCCACCTGCATTATGAAGGATCCCACCCACCCAGCAAACTCACTTTTTGTCCCGCTCCCCTCAAGCAGGAGGCTGCGTAGCATCAAGTGCAGAACAACCCGTCTGAGAAACAGCTTCATTCCTGAAGCTGTGAGACTCTTGAACTCAACCTGAACAACCACTGCACTGAGACACTTCACTCCCTTATATTCTGTATATATTTTTTATATTTTGTGTATTACATTCTATTTTATTTTTTTTAATTTTTTGATTTAATTTAATCTATTTTAATATTAGCTCTTGGATGGAACTGGACCGTGAGAATACAATTTCGTTCCACCTCATGTTTCACATGTGTTGAAATGACAATAAAGTCTCCTTGAATCCTTGAATGATTGGTAACGGCACAGGTGGAATAAATGTTAATAAGCTCACTGAAAACAAGAGAAGAATATAAACATTTGGAGTTAGATAGGCCCGAATTATGATAATAAATTTTTTGCTACATTGAATGAGTTGTGATTAAAAACCCTCTAGTGTAAAAACAGCCAGTAATGATTTGAGATAAAATGATATGGGATAAAAGAAATACCCCAGGAAGAAACTATACCAAGGGGCTGGCAGAAAGAAAGTGCCAAAATATGCAATGCACGAATATTTTGCCCAACAACACACCCATTAAAAGAGAGGATGGTGGAGAGGAGCAATCAGAGCAGCTGAAATGATTGAAACTAAATTATTGATCAGCTTCAAATTGATTAGCTCATAACAGGGTACGTAGCCTGGCTGGCCTCTCTGTTGTGCAGAGCTATCAATCCACGACAAGGCCACTTTTCATCTCAGGCATCACCACAGAAGGCGCTGAGGCTTCTGTTGCTGTCAGCAAGCGTTTGGCAAAGCAGACAGTTCCCTTTAAAACTCATTAATCAGTCCTAGTGTGATGAACTCATTAAAAGCATAACAATGCAACAGAAGCTTTATAAAGTTGTCTCTTTACTGTGTCAGTTTACTTTAATTAAAGTTAAAAGAAGTAATCACTTTTATCATTAAGACAATAAATATAGAATATTTTGATACGATTTTAGATCCATTTCATTTGCTGCTACTGTGAGTATGGATTTCAAACTAAAGGTTGGCTGTGATTGCCACAGATGATTCTCCCACCAGCTGCAGATGTGTAGATGTGGTTCCTGGGTAAAAGCCAAGCTGACAGCCATGTCCGTTTGTCTGAAACAAAAAAAACACACATCCTGGACACAAAATGTCAACCTAGGGTGAAACAAATTGGCTGTGCTGATAGTGAGAGAAGCTTCACACAATCGATGAAATTTGCACACACTGACACACAACCAGCAACACAACAGGGTTCATATCAGTATTTAGTATTAACTAACAAAAATACTGCAAGATTCATGTCCTGCAGCAAAATATAGCAAATATTGAAAGTGTAAAGCTATGACTGGCTTCAGGTGCAAAACTCCTGCTGTCAAGTTTGAAAATTAGTTCAATCAACGTAGTTTCAGACTGTGTCTAAACTCAACTCAATTTCATCTTCATTGCCCAATAACACCAGTTTTCTCAGGAGCTTTCAAGATCTATTCAGATTCACCCCAGCATGGACTGGTTACACTTCTGCCTTCAGCCTGAAGGTATAGAAGTGTAAAATGACCACCAGGTTAAAGAACTCCTTTTTCCCCACTGCCATCAGACTCCTCAATCAACCTCGTTGATAATGTTCTCTAATGTTTCTCTGAGGCACATGCTCATTTTACATTTTTTAAATGTTTAAATGTTTATCTATCTATGGCATACTTGGCGAGAAGCAAAGGAAGATTTTCATTGTACAAAGAAACCTGTTTCTCTATTGGGCACATGATAATAAACTCTTTGATCTTGATCTTGATCTAATTATTAGAGTAGGGCAAACAGAAGTTTATAAGCATGCAAATGTCCCGTGTTAGTTCACTGAAAAAGAAAAGATTAGTTATTTTTCCTCTGTGGTTGGAAGATAAATCTGGGAATGATTTTATAACAAATTTAGCCAGTTATACATGAGTAAATACCAGGATTTAACAGTCTAAGATAGGCCAACGGAAAAGCCTTGCCTGGGCTGAGGACAATATAATCTCAGGTGAACCCTCCTCCCCCTCCAACCACCCCTTCCCCATTCCCAAATGACATTTTGTAACTAGTGAAAAATTAATTAACCTTTACCATTTAAAGACCTGATTGATACTGCACTCTCCCTCTTCTTTCCTCCATCTTCTCCCTTAATCTCCTCTACTCCACTTTCCCTCCTATCTGCTTTACTGCATGTTCTTTCTTTTTTATTTTTTTGCTTCTTGGAACACAAATTCACCAAATCAAAGTAGTGCATAAAATGTAGCATGCAATGATTCAAACAACATTTGAACTAAATTGATAAATCATCTTTAAAATTTGACATGGACTTACTAGTTTATGTTTATGCATTTATGTGATGCTTTTATCCAAAGCTACTTACAAAGACTCACAATGTTACACTTATTATCAATCTGACCATTAACTATCTAGAGAAAACCCGAAAGTCAGAGTCAGTGGTTACAGTGAAGAGATGGAGGGAAGTACAGAGAGAGTATTAGAGGAGGTATAGAGGTAAGAGTTAGGATAGGAGATGCTCTTTGTAGAGGTGGGTCTTCAAGAGTTTCTAGAAGACATTCAGGGACGCTGCTGTTCTTGTAGCGCTTGGTAGGTCATTCCACCATCTTAGAACAACACAAGAAAACCGTCTGGATTGTCTTAAGGCCCTGTAGCAGATCCAGAAACTCAGCAGAAGGTTTGCAGATAAAATCTTATCACAATGTGTTGGATTTTTTGCTTTTAAAAAAACTGAGACATCTTAAAATATTCTAAAAATTAATGAGTCTCAGTAGACATCTACTATTACTCTGACAGTTTTAAATGCACAGCAGCCTTGCTACCAAGATAGGTTATTGTGGAGCTGGACTGTTATTCTCACTAAATATGGCTTTTTTCCCACCTTTTCATGTTATTTAAAAAAAATCAGATTAGTATAACATCTGAGTAGAAATGCAACACATAAAAAAATATCAACCTTTAACAAATCATGAAATCTTAAAATGAATGTTTTAAGTTTGTTTTTGACATTACAAAATAAATTGGGTAGTGAATAACAAAAACCGGAGGTTCTACTGCTCTAAATAGTCTGCTTGGACGGCTCTTAGGGAAAT
>JAVLVB010000668.1:278830-293061 GCA_032876305.1 Orestias chungarensis
CAACACCTGGAAGGACGGAGCTCCGACCTGGAGCACCGCACCGGGACCCCCCGTGGCCACCTAGAGAACTGCAATAGAGACTCAACCTGACAATTGTGGTTGAATTACTAAAGTAAATCATACCTTTTTCATTAGCAAATTGTTTTACAGCTGTTTAGAATAGATTCGTTGATGTTTTTCATATAACAGGCATATTTATCTTCAAGAATAATTGTGATTTTTTTTTGTGCTTGTTTTTTATTCCATCTTCTTTTATCTTTGAGAATGGCCTGATAAATACAGAACAGCTGTTGCATGCATATTTATTTGCAGCTGTCATAACACATGTAAATGTTTAAATTAACAATTATTTTCTCTTAAACTATTTTCACAGATTCAAAGCTTACAGATTTAACATCAGACCCTCCAAATGTTCCTGATCCTTGTATTATCAACACAAAGCAGTAAAATCGAAGTGAACAAATGCAGAGTTTTTAAAATCCTTTGCAAATTAAAACTATAATACGTTTGACATGCTTGTTTTTGTTTTCTTTTGTTTTCTTTTTTAACAATTATGGTTTAATTTCAATGTGACTGCAAGTCTTTTGTAATCACATTGACTGGAACTGTTGTGTAATTGATCCTGAGCATGTTTCTGTGAAGCACTTGGACAGCATTGTTATCTTCTCACTCTTACTACTCACTTCCAGCTAAATGGATAGGTATGAGGAGTAAGAGTCTGAAGCCATGTGGAATACATACATCTGTACAACTCAGAAAGTAGATAAAGTGCATCTAAAAATTCAACCGCTGCATTTGATAAACCAGAACTATAAAGCCCTACTGCTTGGTTCTGGTACAATGCAGCAGACAAACCTCCCACCGATGCATTGTGATGTGTTATTTATTTATTTTTGTCTTTGAGTAATGAAAAGTAAAATGAAATTTTTCGTCTTAAGCAGTCCTAAGTGGTTCCTCTTCACATCATCACTGTGTTGGAAACTACATGATGGTGCGTTAACAATTCAGCTTTGCCAAAACAAGGCTGGGTCCATTAAATTGCATCCTTACGTGTCCAACCCTATTTTTTTACATTGCTTTAGATAAAAGCATCCACCAAATGTGTAAATGTAAATGGCAGCTGGCAGAGACGGTTGTTCTGACTTTCTCTTCTTCTATCTTCTAAATTGGCCAAATTTATGTAGGACACGGCTAACCAAAGTGTTTCTGTCAATACACTCTTTAAATCCAATTCAAACCTCTTTCAAACTTTTCTATTAACCTTTATGACACTAGAATTATGTTTTTTTTATTTATTAAAGCTTCGAAGCCTGAGAGTCTTTCAAAAAAAAGATAACAGATGAATTTTGATTGAACTGAACTGCACATGAGGAAACGTATTTAACAAAGTAAGTTAGATGTTCCAGGTTATAGCTGCCATGAAATAGTAAAAAAGGCTGAAAACAAATGCATCCCACGCTTTTTAGATTTGTCTTTGTAAAAATGTAACTATAAAGTTTTTCTTTTTTATTTTTGCACAACGGTTTCTTCTGTTGGCTGGCACAACTCCCGCGTCTCTCAGTCAGCCATTTATTTCGAACACAAGTTAACATGGTAGTGCATGTGACGTCATTACGACATACACATCTAAATAGATGCTGATTAAAATGGCTTTGCCCTTATAACAAATATGCTTAACAGGGCACTACTCTTTTAGGACGTATTTTTAGAATACCAGTAACGTGGGTTAGTTAAAACATGAAAAACTATGAGAATGTCTGATAGGCATGTATGCTTTTGCAAAGCAGCACAACCTGAACTCAGCATGTGCACCAACAGCACATTAGCAGCTGAAGAATAAAATGGCTTTCATGAATCAGCCAGTCCATGTTTAACACACATTCTATGCCTCCCTGAGTGAACATTTCCTCTAAGGAAAGCTAACCTTGAAATAAATCCTCAAATTGAAAAAGCATTTACTATATTGGGACTTATAGGTGTTTTCTGTACAGACTATGTTGCCTGCATCTCCATACCACGAGGAATAGTAGGAAACGTGCATCCTTTCGACATGCTGCAGAGACATGCAGGTCAGCGTTGCAATCATGGGAATCTGCTCCTTTTGCAAAGAGAAAACAGGCTTCGGGCACTTGTAGGAAGTTGATAGCAGGCTGGTTGAGTTATCTACAGATGCTAAGCAGCTCCAACTAAACATATTGCTTTATTTGAGTTTGCTGGAAATAGCGGAATAATTCTCCTGAATCCTGACATTTAATTTTGGAGGTGGCATTACGGCGGGCTGGAAGTGATGAGCATGAAGGGAGAAAAGTATGGGTCAGTTAGCGAGCATAGTGGCGGAAACAAAGCTGATCTAAGCAAATCCACCAGGCTTAGATTTGTCTTGATTTCTCTGCATGTTGCCTGGAGCTGTTTCTGATGTTCTCAATGTTTTCATAATAATTCAGTTAAATATATCAGTATAACCTGTTGTTAAAATCATTGGTACCCGGTATGTTTTAGGATCAGTCAAGTTGCTTTTGCCGTATTTAAATCATTTAAAGGTTTTTGGACCTCTCTATTTGCCAGTCCTCAGTCCACATATTTTACACTCATTACTTGTGTTTTATATTCCAGGATGAGTAGTTCAGTTATTATTCACCTGTGTTTTTCTGTACCTGCATGTCCAGTTAGTCTGCATTTGCACGGCAGGTCTCTAAGTTTGCTTCCGATTGTTGCCTGTACTTTTATTGTGCTTTATCAAGTCCAGAGGACCTCAAAGTTCACACTACATTCATCCATTCACACACACATTCATGCACGTAGACCACACACTTCGATATTTAAAGATGTAACGACGGACAGCGCCGTCTGTGGATCGTTGTTCAAGTTGTTGAGCAATGGGAGCCGACGTATCGTCACAAGATCAGAACAAGATGAAGGAAGCTAAGGAAAAAAGAACGCTAAACGCGACACCGCTTGCTTCGGACGTTGTTTATGTCCAGATTTACCACACCTGTCTGCTGCACAATTATGACGCATGTCTCATGTCATTTATGGGAAAAAAAGATGAGACAAAATAAGTCTCAACACAAGGTTTATACAGCAGATACTGCAGAAATATTGGATACATACATAATGTGGTATCACATATAGAAGGTGCAGCATTCAGATGCCAAAAAAAAACAGTTTAGTCTACTGTGTGAACGTGGACTTACATTGAGAGAAACAAATAAAAATTAACGTTATTTTTTATTATTGTACTACATATTGAGCACAATAACTTCCCTACTAAATAATGAAAATGGGTAAAACAAATACTAGAATTTGAAGCAAACTAACAAGCCAAACATCTCAAGCATAAAAGAAGACTCAAGCTTCAAAATGCTTATGTTGCTTTGTGTACCTGAACTGTACCCACTAAAATGCTGCTTCTCTTTCTTTTACTTAAAGGTGTAACCAGCTAAATAAAGTCCTACCTCTGCATGCAGAGTGTCAGTAGAGTGGAACAGGCGCAAGTTTGGGTCTCTCTAATAGAAGACCAACCTTCTAATTCACTGCGACTCTCCATTAAACAGTACTCAGAAAAAAAAACATTAAACAGAGCTGGTGTAGTTTGTTAAAGGGTGAATTTGAAAATTAAGTTTAGTGGCTCTTTTCCATAAGCTTGTGTTAAGATACAACAGCAGAGAGTAGCTGCTTTTTTGTTGGGTTAGTTCATATTAGTCAGTTTAAAAGGATACAGGCAGTTAGATTTGCACTTCAGCTACTTTTTCCCTGTTCTTAGTATTACAGTAACAAAGAAAAGAACATTTGAATCTTTAGTGTTAAAACAAATACCCTAATAAATGTTCAGATTAAAAAAAACACTTAGAACAACAACAAAATTTAATGGTGATGCAAACTGTTTCAGTTCTGACCCAGGAATAGGTGCCGCAGCCTTTCTTCATGCAGATTTGATCAGAAACCCTATTGGACGAGCAGTAGAACCCCAGACAGATCATGGCCGACTATTAGACACACCTGCACTTTTACAAGGTTCTGAGGAAGATTCTCTCTCTGGTCAGGGTAGGTGTGCTTGTGAAGTTTCCCCTTGCTGAGTTGTATTTAAACTAAATTAGCCTGTTTTCACTTTGATCCTGCATATTTTGGTTCAAATAACTGAGTTTGGTTTTATGGAGATCATTAGTTATCATATGAGCCCATTTACTGAGAAACTTTTTGGTTGTTTTTTTGTCCAATTTTCTAAGGTTTTTAATTATCTGCCTTTTTAATTCCCATCTTACTACTCCAGCCTCACCTTCTTCTTCACATCAATTAAGAATCGTATTACAAGAATTACAGGAAAGATATTTGATCTCATCCATCTTCATGAAGATGAAGCAGATGCTTTTGTCCCTCAGTAAAATGTTTCGAAGCAGCACAACTATTTTCCTCAGAACACTTTTGAACCCAAACTACAGATTTAAAGTCAGTGCTCTACCTGAAAGGCTACACACACACGCGCTTAGAAATATGCAGCTATTATCTCTCGAGCAGCCGGTGAAACTCTCCAAGCTGCTTTAGCCAGTGATTTATTTTATTACCCGCTCGATTCTCAACACTTCTGATAAGAACGATCCATCGCTGGAGTCTTTTCTTGATTTTCCTTTCAGCAAGACTCTACTAAATGCTCCAATTTACACAAATTAATTGACTCAATATGATGTTCTCATAGGTGTTGAACCAAATGCTTGAATGCTGATCGTATATAGATATACTAGATACGGCATTTTATCAGTGAAAGATGGAAATATGGAGGAACTTTGGATCAATGCTGGTCTGATTGCATGTAGCATAAGACATTGTTTTCATGGAGAACGTTACATTTTTGAATCTAAGTGATGCCAAAATCCTTAATATGAACATGTATTTCTTGACCATGAAGAAACCCTGAGTCCAACTGAAGCTCTTGCTGAGTGGTTGTACAGGGCAGCATCCAAACCTTTCAGACAGCTTTGGCCAATATCTATGCCATTATCTAAGTGGTTGTCAAAAGAAAAACCCAGTTGTCCAGGATCTTTTTCATCCTTGTCATATGATTTTTGAAGCCTGCTACTTGAGATCATTCATCTATGGATCTTAAATACGTTTTTTATCTATCTAGGCCTTGGAGGGGAAGGTGGACTTAAGATGCCTATTGTCAGTTAATGGCACACATGCTACGTATTACCTGGACAAGTTTCCAGACCATCGGAGGCTAACATTTACATTTACATTTATGCATTTAGCAGACGTTTTTATCCACAGCGACTTAGAAAATGAGGGTTTAACATCGAACTACGACGCATTTTACCTGCAATATGCTAGGAGAGGATTTAACACTAATGATGACACTCATTTATAGCATTTAGGTAACACAGAAGGCCCAAGTACCATAAACTGAGTGCTAACTAATATCAGAGGGGGGTAATAAGTGCTTTTAGATCTTTCAGGGCAACAGATACTCTGGGAAGAGCTGGGTCTTTAAGGATTTCTTGAAGCTGGAAAGAGAATCTGATGCTCTGATAGTGCACGTACGGTCGTTCCAATGGAGTTCAGTGTAAAGGGGTGTGACATGCGATCGCTTTGGCTGGTTGAAAACTAGGCGAGCTGCAGCATTCTGGATCATCTGTAGCTAACAGAAACACACAGGACTAACAATCATGCAGCCACTTTGGGCCAACATAAGATTTCTACTAAATAGCAAGCTAACAGCTCTCTGACACTCACCTTGTTGGTTCATAATTATTTTTTTCCTTGTTAAAATGCATTGTCTCAGTTATTTCTCATTTATTCACTTAGTAAAATAGATACAGAAGCCTTTTTATGGTGGGCCAGTTCCAGTCTCCTGTCCGGAAAAAAAAATGTATATATATTAAAACTAGTTTTTATTCATTCAAAGTCTGTTTTACAGGACAGTTTTAAACAAAACCAAGGAAAAGCATCCGACAGCATAAGAACCGATCACGTTTTAAAACAAAATGCGTCTGATCATGTGAGAACTGTGGTGTTGTCAGTCATACATCACATATGTTTAATGACATTTTAGATTCAATACTTGTTTTTCTTCATCAATACAAGTCAAGTCAGTTCAAAGTTTTTCCCATGACGAACACATAACGCTGTAACCACTGGGAACAACAATCGAAACATATTAATCATTAATCATTATGAAATATTGAAAAAAGACTATATTTAATTAATGTTCCAGTTAAGCTCTAACAAAAATATTCTTTTAGCCTTGGTTTGAAGGAACTCTGTGAATATGTAAATTTTATTATATTATTATTGGAATGTCATAACTGAAAAAGCTTTAGTTCATTTATGCTGTAACAAATGAACTTCTCTATAGATTTCACTTCATGCTTTCTAAAATGCTTATGGGTTAAGTTTAAACTTAAAGTTTAAGTTTAGACATTTTTATACCAAGAAGTTCTGCTTAGTCTAAACCTACACAGAAAACATCAGTTTAAATTAAGGGTTAGTTTATAGTTAACATCAATAGCATCATATTGAGGTCTACATGTGGCATCATTATTGAAATTTTGCTCGGTGGGAGAAAGAACTGATAATGTATCAGCTCAATCTAATATTTCAGAAAATCCAGGAAATAAAGTGGCTTCATTGGTGTTTGTTTAACAGAAGTTGATCAGTTGTCCAT
The DNA here is from genome assembly GCA_032876305.1 of Orestias chungarensis. Lineage (NCBI taxonomy): Eukaryota > Metazoa > Chordata > Actinopteri > Cyprinodontiformes > Cyprinodontidae > Orestias > Orestias chungarensis. The sequence continues at coordinate 285,489 of JAVLVB010000668.1, forward strand.
CCCTGCCTATCCATACTGGTTTTCGGGGAGGATATTGTGCATCTCCTACATAAAACCCTTTTGTTTATAAAGAATATGGGCTTTATTTCCTCAAAACAGGTAAACACAAACAAATATTACAGGGCCATTCAAAAGATTTCAGATGAAGAAACGATTTAAGATATGCTTTAAACTACTTATTCAAACAAAATAAACTGACGTGTTACAAAGCAAACAAGAGGACAAAATTCTGGATGATCAAAACAAACATGCTTACAAATTTACCTGACAATAAACAACCAAACACACATGTGTTGTAATAATTACCTTACATGTCTTATGAATAAGCATCAAAATAAGTTTTTAAAGAACTTCAAAATAAATTAAATTAAACTAAACTCTTCATGTTCTTCTTCCATCGTGGACATCAGCACGGTTTCACCCAATCAGCCATTCTGGATCTTTGGTTTGAGTCCAGTTCAAGGAAGTTCTCCCACAGCAACAGGATAACAGGAAGATAGCTAAATAATACACAAAAGCCAGCTGAATGTGTCCTTTACTGTTTTCACTAATGTGTTTTAATATTGCCAAACAAATAAAAAAAATAAAGATAAATGTTTGTCCTGCAGCAGGTGGGATATTTTTATTAAAAACCTCTAAGTGAAAAAAGGTTTCCGTCACAACAGCTCACCAGTCCAACACAGAGCCAAATGACATGTTGACGACCTTTTTTTCATGACAATACCAAGAATTTGCTGAGATAAACATGAGGAGTTATCTGTGTTTTTTTTTTTTTAAGAGACGAAACTAAACATAAAAGTTATTGGATATTTAATTAGTCATCTAAAATGCATGACCTGTCTGCTATCATGTTTCTGATCTGTCAGATAAAAGCTGAAGCTAAGATTAGTCCTGCTGCTGCATCTGTTACCACCACCCCTACTACTTTAATCTCTGATGGACGAAACGCTGGATGAAACAAAAAGATGCGTTTCTATTTCTAATATGACACGAGTTAACAAATAACCAAATGTAATTGTCCAAATATGGTCGTAGCTGTGGATTCAAAGCCCCAACCTGTAGTTACAATAACTACTGCTGAAATATGGGTTAGCTTAGTTTAACTAAACTGGCAGTTTGGTGGCTTTGTCTATATGTGTTTTAATGTAAGGCTTTATGGCGTCGCTGGAGATCGACGGCTGTCTTGTAAAACGGTATCGTCATGAATTGGGACATTTGCTACGTATTTATCAGAACATACATTAAAACAAAAAAATAGCAATTATAATCAAACTAAAATAGAGGAAATACTTCTTAAGCAGGACCTGCTATGGGTGGTTGCAGCCATCGACATAAATAATATTTAGGCTTTTTGCAAAAAATACAGACATTTGTGGTAAACACAAATATCTGGCTGGATAGCATCAGGGATTTTAAAATGTGTAATGAGTTTTCAGTGTTTCTGTTTGCCTGTTTCCACTAATTATTCAGTAAAGAATGAATCTTGTTTGTTTCCACAAAAAAAAACTACAGTTTAAACCAAGCGTTTTCTGGTTGTTGTTAAGTAAACTTGACTAAAGCTTAAATGGTTGCCAGAAACAACACAAATATGGTTTTGGACAAGAACCCAGAGAGGACACACACACATAAACCTCATGCATAATTACCTGAGGGTAGGAGTCGAACCAACATCCCTGCTGCAACCCTGGAATAGAGGAGTGAAATGCCAAAGCTGCAGTAATGGAAAGCAAAATCAAATGTTATATTTGCATATTTATGTATTTCATGCATATGACTGAAGGTTTACTGGAATGAAATGTTCTGTTTTTACACACCCAGATTTCTAATTCTGCCCATCCTCTGTAACAAAGCACAGGTATCTGCATCAACATGTCATCGATTCATCCGACAATGGGATCTATTGTGTCAGGATTTTACAGTCTGAATAGACTGGGAGTTGGTTTAATGAATAGATTTTCATATTCATAATGTTCCATGCTCTGCATCTCTGTCTACTCTTTCTGCGCGCTTATCACAACAACACAGAATGATAATTGTTAGTTATCTCAATCCTCAAAAAGTCTCAGTTTAACAGAGGTTATTAGAGAGTGAAATAACTAGCCTTATAGCCTCTCATGATATTCAACACACCTGCGCTCTGAGTGCATTATAAGAGGCCTCTCAACTATTTGATAACCCAATTTATACATGATGCTGATGAAAACATACCCACTCACCTTTTCATCCAAAAATGTTATGTTAAACTCAAGCTGAACAATCATTTATTTGTATAAAAAGGTTTTGGACATCAATAACCGTAAAAGAAAAAAATCCCCAGGACTGATATGTCAAACTGTCTTCTTGTGGTGGCATGGATGTAGAGAAAGCCTCGAATGTCTGTCGAGTCCAACTCGCACAGATTTATGCGGCTCTGCCAGGATGCCTTGACATCTGCCAGACACAATTGTGCCTGGCTGTTTGAAAAGGTGGCAGCGATGGGGGGCCTGATTGGCAAGGAATGCGAGGCTGGCGATGTGGTGGAGGGGGGAAATCTGGTCTCCAACAATGGGTCGGTGCTCCATTAGGTCATATTTATTCTTCTGTCCATCAAGGAAACAAGAGTGTATGTGTAAATTCTTTCAGGTTTATCATTTAAACAGAAAGCTTCTCTATTCTCCGCGACATAGCCGTCTGCATGTCTGGCATCCACCGGCGTACTCAGCTACTCCGCTCATGAATTCAGGTTGGAGCTTTCATTTTCGAGTGATGAACAGCGACTAAAGAATCAACGTTATCCATTGATTGTTGATCTTAAACACTTTGGCGAGTCAAGTAAAAGTAGCGATTCTGCGCATTTAATTTAAATAACCTGTCCTCATTAGCACCAGAGTATAATCTTTTAACTCGTACTGTACTCAGCTCTCTTAAGGATTCCCTCTCCTCTCTTATTTCTGTGCCTTCTAGACAGATTTCTGTGAATGCATGTGTTGTGTGTGTGAGCTGCTACCCGAGTCCTCCCAAATGACCTTGCATCCTCATTATTCTAAGCAGCCAGGCACTTCAAAGCAACCTGTGGGATGGCGGGAGCTGAAATGACGAAACTGCGAGTGATCTCAACATGGAGGCACGCTGCTCATTCCTGCTAATTCAGTCAACATTATCACGGCGGAGAGGAAAAGGAGTGCCCTTAAAGTTTCCCACCATAAATAATTCAGAACATCTTGCTGGAATCACTCAGAAGTAACTCATCTGGCTCTCCCCGTGATTTACCCTCCATGGTTCACGCAGTCTTAGAAACGAGGAGGTGGGATTCTGGTTCAGCTGAGTGTCCTGTGTGAGTGGATGGAGTGATGAATTTAGAATAGTGCTAGATGTACGTATGTTCTAGTGAAGGGGTTAATTTTGAATATGATTTGTGTCAAAGGACTTGAGTACAGCCCTCATTTGCATTTGTGTCTCCTTAATCCGGTCTTAGTTAGCGTTTCCCCAGCAGCCGACACAGACTTTACCGAGTGAGGTTTTTATTCAGCAGCAGCAGAGATAAAAGTTGCTGTATGTCTCCAGCAGCATCAGTCTTGCACACATACAGCATTTTATTTCTGCCTTCTCTTCTCTCCCTCAGACAGCTGTGATTTTTGAGGCTGTAATCCCTTCTACTGTGTACTAGCTGGTTGCGGGCTGCACAGCTGAGTGCCTGGCACATCCCGACACTTTCATTTGAGGATGATTCTGTTTGAATTGCATTCTTTAGCCCCCAGAGATGTACAGTGGGTTTTGTCACCTAATGGCACAACATGAAGCAAATCTTTTAAATTCTTTCCCACAAATGTATGGTGATTCAAACAGGGCATCACCATCTGATTAGATGTATCAGAAAGTGTAACATCTGTTTTCAGCAATCATGTCACATTTTAGTCCGAGTGCCGTCAGCAAAGAAATAAAGAGACCTGAGAATAAAAAGGCAGGAATCAGTTTAACCCATAAACAGATTTTGGGGTCTGCTGTCGTACGTTTATTAGTTTCTTCTCCATCACACTGTCGTGCATCTGCCTTTAGTTTTAATGGCATCACATTCAATACCGTAAATTACAAGGTTGTGTCACCAAAGAAGCTATTATGCTATTGCTAAGAGTCTGAACAATTTAGTAAATCGTTTTTAAACACATTGGGGCCAATATGTTTCATTTTTGTAAACAACGTATGTGATAAAAGTAATGTACCCAGCTATGATGCAGCCGAACACAATAAATTCACCAAGTTGTGTTTTAATCAACTTTTATTTTGCACATTTTGAATTTATGTATTGGAAAATGTTGATGATGCTAATAAGTTGTGTGATAAAAGCTTCTGATAAATGCAGAAACGTAAACATGACGGAGAAAGAAAACCTTGAAATAACATCGTCACTTTTATATACTTCCTTCTTTGTTTTATTCTGATAAAAATGTGCGTTAAAGCAAAGACTGAAGCAGTTTCTCCAACTAAGTTCTGATTTTGCACAATTTTTTACCTTCCTGCTCTCTACAAAATCTGACAAAATGACTTGCTGATGGAAACGCACCTAGTTTGTTTTTTCCGTTTTTATTTTTATTTCTTGCAACATTTTAAAATTGTTCATGTTGGTTTGATGGAACCACAGCTGCTGATCTCAGCATACATGCACAAATTACAGTAAAATACAATACGTTACACACTGCAAACATATGATGTCTATTTTAGACATAACTAAAATGTTGGTTTCTTTTTAACACTGGAGGTTTTACTCACATTAATAAATATATATGTGCAACCAGTATATATTTTTTTTGCCGTTTTTATTATGTCTATTAAATGGTAGCAATTTATTGCTACCAAAGATAAGCTTTAGTAACACCACAAACTAGGAGGATGTCTGCATCTGTGTACATGGCTACTGTAGTTGATATATTTATCAATGAAAGAAAGAGTGCTATTTTGAAGTAGTTGGGCAAATAGGACAATCTGCTCTCTAGTGTTTCCCGCACTTCTTATCAGGTAATTACCAATTCACTTGTGAAATACCAACACAGCACTGGTACACTGGCGATGGCGGAAAGGCGACGCAGGTCATCTTGTAATTATAACTCCTTTCCCCGGCCTTTATTGTCTCTGCATAATCAGCTCCATCAGGGCTGAAATAATTGATTCCCCATTTATGCTAATAGTATGGATCTGGAGCACAGAGGAGCAAATACTCAGCCGTGTTGTCTTTCGGACCTGACATTTAGAGCAAAATCAGGGGAGGGTTAGATTCCAGTCTTAGAGCAGGATGTTTTTACTCTGGCCTCGCTGTTAGCCTTGAGTATAAACACCAGGCTGCTTTTGTTCTACCCAGAACAGATAATGAATAGGAACAAGGACTTCAGATGTATTTCATCACTGCCTGTTTAGAGATCTTTTCTTTTGTGCAACAACTGATGGAGGTAAATTGGATCCCACTCATGCGTGCAGAGTCGAACCAATTAATCCCCCCTCCAACCAGGCTGTGCAAGGCTCCAGACTCACATAGACTGTGAAGCAGATCAAAACAGGCTCTCAGGTTCGCCCACAGAGACACATATGGGCAAATTCAAAGAGAGGCACATTTGCATACACACCTACGGTCCAAAGAGCCACATGCTCAAACATGCATAGTCACACAAAGCCCGGATATTCTCAGGCAAGATCGCTTCATAATCAAATGGCATCCAGTGAAGATGGGATGTGTTTGGACATTACTTGGATAAATTATCGAAAGGCAACATGTTAAGCCAGATAAATCAAAACAAGCCAGACAAACACATGCTATCTCATGTCCAGACATAAGATAGACCTAAGTGTTAGAAAACTGTTCAGTTTTCATTTTTAATATCAGAGCTTGAGTCAGTAAACATTTCCTAAATCTTAGCTCCTGTGCTTGCTCTCTTTATTGTGCTCTTCTATTGGATATGCATGAACGGTCCCTCCTATTGAACAAAATCATGCTGAAGCGTTGGTCCTGGCTCTTAGGACCAATTTCTACTTAGCAAAGATACTTTATAACGGCACTTGAAGTGTGCTACGATTCCTGCACTCCTTTTCCTTGAAATTACAGGTTGCTACTACAAAGTTCAACACGGCAACAGCGGCTTCTGAAGAAGAGTTGCACACTTTCTATAAAAACAAAACTGTAGCTTTACCTTGAACAGCTTTACTTTTAAACACTCATATTAGTTATTGTAGCGATAAATTCATCTTCTTAGGAATGATTTGTTGTACCGGTTTGTTACGAAATCCCCTGATTTTCAGTCTTCCCATTCAGTCTTTCTATGTTTTTGACAAAGTTGGAGCACATAGACAGAGTAATCCTTCACCCATGTTATCCATGTTATCGTATTCAGTTCTGAGTTCTCTCTTTTGTTGACCTTAGGTTATATTTTGCTAACCCACAGATTATTTGGCAAAGATGTTGGATTTCCTGCATTTCAGTTGCACTTTAACAAGTCCAGGGGACTCCAAAGTGCATCAGTCATTCCACCTTTCATTCACACTCTGGCGATGGTGAGCTACTGCACTGTAGCAACAGCTGACCTGGGGAAGTCTGACAGAGGGGGGGCTGCCAAGCACCGGCGACACTAGGACCTCTGACCACCAGTAGCCAGGCGGGTTAAGTGGGAAAACTGACTTCCTTCCACGCCTCTCTGTTGGATTTAGGTCCAGCGACCTAGATGGACATTGAGGAAGGACGATTTTCTGTATTAATTTGATCACATACGTTGGGCTGTTTGAATACATAATGAAGAACCGTCTGCAGTTCACTATTTAAAATGATTTAGTATTTGGTTTTAGAATTAGTAACGTAATATACTCTAATGATGTACTCAGACCTACAGCATTACGAGTCGTCCACAATACACAACATCCGGCCATAGCTGATGTTTTTTTAATTTTCAGCTGCTGATAGGATGCATGACGACAAACATTTAAAGCCGAGCAGGGTGTGCCGCAGGCACCATGTCACACTCTTCTGAAAAAAAAGATGTCAAGATCGAATCAAAATATTACTCAGCAGTATGTTTAGAATGGTTAAGGCAGTGAGATCTCGAACGGGGATAGTCCGGTGGCGGCAGAGACGTGGGAGTTGTGGGCGTATTCAACCCAGGGAAGGTGCTGGTTCCAGTCGGTTTGATGGGACGAAGTGAGGCAACGGAGGGTGGCTTCGATCTCCTGGTTCAGTCGCTCTGTCTGACCGTTGGTCTGGGGATGGTAGCCGGACGTTAAACTAGCCTTGGCCCCCAGTGCCGTACAGAAATGCTTCCATACTTGGGAAGCAAACTGGGGGCCACGGTCAGACAGGACATCTATGGGAATGCCGTGCAACCTGAAGACGTGTTTCACCAGGAGTCGAACCGTCTGGATTGCAGTGGGAAGCTTACGCAGGGGAACAAGGTGACAGGACTTGGAGAAGCGGTCGACTATGGTCAAGATGGTAGTCATCCCCTGGGAAGGTGGAAGACCGGTGACAAAGTCGACCGCTATGTGTGACCATGGGCGTTTGGGAATGGGTAGTGGTTGGAGTAGTCCTGAAGAGGGTCTATTGCTGGACTTGTTCCTGGAG
>JAVLVB010000668.1:318834-369163 GCA_032876305.1 Orestias chungarensis
GTGAAATATCAAAGTGAGATATTAAAGAGTGATATTAAAGTGAAATATTAAAGTGAGATAATAAATTGAGATTTTAAAGAGTGATATTAAAGTGAAATATTAAAGTGAGATAATAAATTGAAATATTAAAGTGAGATATTAAAGTGAGATAATAAAGTGAAATATCAAAGTGAGATATTAAAGTGAGATATTAAAGTGAAATATCAAAGTGAGGTATTAAAGTGAGATAATAAAGTGATATAATAAAGAGTGATATTAAAGTGACATAATAAAGTGAGATAATAAAGTGAGATAATAAAGTGAGATAATAAAATTAGATAATAAAGTAAGATAATAAAGTGAGATATTAAAGTGACATATTAAAGTGAAATAAGAAAGTGAGATAATAAAATGAGATATTAAAGAGTGATATTAAAGTGACATAATAAAGTGAGATATTAAAGTGACATTTTAAAGTGACACATTAAACTGATCAGTGCTGGTTAATGAGAAAGTGTTTTTTATTTGTATTTGAGTGTGTTTGAGAGTCTCACAGCTTCAGAAATGAAGCTGTTTCTCAGTCTGGTGGTAATTTTAGTGTCATTTGTCGTTTACTCTGTTCATTGTAGTGTAACTGAGTTGTTTTGCCCTTGTTAGAGGTAGATCTGTGTTCCTGGGGCTGCTTTTTTTGGCACAGCACGGGTCCCGCCTCCAGCGCCTAGAGCTGCTGCGCTTTTACGCGCCGCGCTTAGTGCGGCCGGCGGCGCGGAGACATGCGGGGACTCATGCGGGACTCTGCCTGCGTGTCTGACTCTCATCTCTAGAAGCACCGGGGGAGGAGGGGGACACTACACGAAGATGTGTACCAACGACCCGCGCTGCAGCAACCTCTCCAGCCCGGCGTCTGAAACCGGGACGAGCTCCGGCGCGAACGTCTCTGTCGGGTTTCCCATCTCAATGATGGTCACGGGCGTCGTCGGGAACTCTCTGGCTCTGGTCCTGGTCTGCGCGTCCTACAGGAAGAAGGAGAACCGGAGGAAGAAGTCCTTCCTGCTGTTCATCGGCTCTCTGGCGCTGACGGACCTGTTCGGCCAGCTGCTCACCAGCCCCGTGGTGATCTCCGTGTACCTGGCGGGGCTGAACTGGTGCGCCATCGACACCTCCGGGAAGCTGTGCAGCTACTTCGGCGTGTGCATGACCAGCTTCGGGCTCTGCTCGCTGTTTCTGGCCAGCGCCATGGCCGCGGAGAGAGTGCTGGCCATCACCAACCCGCACTGGTACTCCAACCACATGAAGACCAGCCTCACCAGGCTCACGCTGGCCACCATCTGGGGCCTCGGGCTGCTGTTCGCACTGCTGCCCGTGGCCGGGATCGGGGAGTACACCAACCAGTGGCCGGGCACCTGGTGCTTTATCAGCACCGGGAAGAGCGACGCGCCCGGGAACGTCTTCTTCGCCCTCACGTTCGCTTTCCTCGGGATCTTCTCCCTGCTGGTGACTCTCTCCTGCAACGTGATGACCATCCGAGGTTTGATCATCCGCTGCAAAACCAAGACTGGAGCCTCGCAGTCATCCCGGCAGTGGGAGCGCCTGACCACGGAGACGGTCATCCAGCTGCTGGGAATCATGTGCGTCCTGATCGTCTGCTGGTCTCCTGTGCTGGTAGGAGGATTTCAGGCCTGTGGTTATCTATGGTTTTATTGTCACTGTTTAGTGGAGTCCCCTGAGGACCTGCAGGTTTTTAGTTTGGCTCTTTAGGAACAGATTAAGAGATTTGCATCTCTGGAGATGCCCAGACTTCTCAGCAGGACAGTTGGTGGAGTCGAGTTAACCCCCATAATTATCTACGTTAGAGTTTATCAAATGTTTATCATGATGTAATCCTGTGACCAACTAATGAGACCCTCTGTCAAAATAGTTTCCAAACAAAAGTATGAAGTTTATTGCTTGTTTATATAAGTGTTGGACAATGAAATCGAAACACCTGGTTTTAGACCACAGTCATTTATTAGTATGGTGTAGGGCCTCCTTTTGTGCCCAATAAAGCATCATTTAGTCTTGGGAATGCACCCATCTAGAACAAGTATTGAGCCACGCGAACGCCATGATATAGCCCAGACCATCACTGATCCACCCCCATGCTTCACTCTGGACATGCAACAGTCTGGGTGGTACGCATCTTTAGTTCTTCTCCACACCGTAACTCTCTTGGATGTAAAGGTGGACTCATCAGAAGACAATACATGTCTCACATTGTCCACAGCCCAAGATCTGAACTCCTTGCACTATTAAAAACAAAGTTTGGCACGAGTGACCAAGGGTTTGTTTGTAGCAGCCCGGCCGTGTATATCGACCCTGTGGAGCTCCTGATGGACAGTTTTACTGGAACCAGGAGAGTTGAGGAGCTCATTTAATTCTGCTGTTGTTTTATCACCCCAACATCCCTTTCAGACAGCTTCCTCTTGCATCCAGTTAATCCTGTTGAATGTAGTTGGTCCTTCTTGGTGGTACGCTGACGTTAGCCTGGATACTGTGATTCTTGATACGTCACAAAGACTTTCTGTCTTGGTCACAGATGCTCCAGCAAGACGTGCTCCAACAGTTGGTCCTCTTTTGAACTTTGGTATGTCACCCATAATGTTGTGTTCACTACAATATCTTCAGCAGAACTGAGCTATAACCTGTTAATTGGACCTTCACACTCTGATGTCAGTGGTGCAATTAATAAAGATCGGGGCCCAGGCTGGTCCGATCTACCGATGAAACCCCCCACACTAAAATTACACCTGATTCAGTTTTATCGTCCAACCCCTGTATTCTGCCTGTTTTAAAATGAACTCCAAACGATCCTAAATAAAGAGAATAATTTAATCTGCGTATGAAGCAGCTGTTCTGTGAAGCCCCTCAGAGATTAGAGAAGTTAGAAAACAAACAACCGTACAAAGACAAATAAACAGCTAAAAGTCCAGGGTTGGGGTTGTGGACACATTTAAAGCAGAGCTTGGTTTTAAACCTAATGCAGTGAGCGTTGCTTAGTTAATGCTTAAGGAAAGAAAAGACCACAACGTCCCTGCAAACATATTCAGTTCTTATTCTAGATCCATTTCACAGCATGTCATCTTAAAACACTTTAAAAGAAGAAATTTCAATTTAATCAGTCTTTCATTTCAATTGATCCCAGTTAACAAATTTTTTTTTTAATTCTGTTTAAATTTAGATTAAATAAAAAGTTTAGAATCTAAGGAAACCAGATTTCATAATCATTGACATCCAGGTATTCACTGTTCCAGGACCAGCAGAAATAGTAGAGAAAAGCTTGAGTTGTGTTGTTGACTTTACAGCATCCCTCATACTGAGCATGCATGTAGCGACAGTGGAGAGGAAAAAGTCCCCTTTAACAGGAAGAAACCTCCAGCAGAACCTGGATCAGTAACTAAGGATCTGATAAAGGAGTACTTTCATGTTAATATACGAAACTACCCAGAGATTGGCATCAACCTCAATTAACAACTCTGGAGGAGCTACAGAGAGCCATAGCTCAGGTAGGAGAATGTGTTTAAAGGATAGCTATTAGTCAACTGCTCCTCAAATGTTTACTTAATTCAAGGAAAGCCACGATAAATTGCTTAAAGTTTCAGACCAATGTTCGCTTATTGGCCGACACATGGAAAACATCTTGGATGGAAAACGATCCCAGAGGATCTCCCAGAACAGAGTCCTCCCCCATCAGGCATCAGGGAGCTGGGATGCTGTTCTTCAACGGTAAAACAGAGAATATGAAAAAAAAAAACAATGCGTTTAAACTCTAGCAGAGGTTCCATTCCCTGCAGAAACAGACACTGGACAAAAAGTCAAGTAAACATAGTAGATGCATGCAGGCTTGTAGTTGTTAAAGCAGCAAAAAGTGGTTGTGGAGAGCGCTGACTCAGCAGACACCAAAAAGGCTTTATAATCGTTAGGTCGTGCTTCTATTAGAACACTGTAAACAGGACATTGGTTAATTTTGGTTCACTCATCTATTCAGTAAAACTTGTTTTGTTTATTTTGTTTCCAGTTATAAGTAATAAATTGTTGTTCCATGATTTATCTGTGATCTGTGATAGGGTCACTGTGCCAGGAGCTCATGCATCAGACACATAAAGGACAATAACAAGCATGTAGCAGAGGAGCAGACCATAAAAGTGCAAAACAGATATATTATATATTACTTTCAAAAAAGAAAATATTTACTGCAGTTACGGTTTATCAGAGCCTTTTGCCCTCTCCAGAGATTTCTCAATACTAAAAATCTGTCCCAACGTTTGTCCCCAGGTCTTGCTGTTGAGAATGATCTACAGCCAGGTTTCCTCCCAAGAGTGCAACTCGACCAACAGACAATCCAGCAACACCCAGGGCAAGCTCTCAAGTCTAGACTGTGACTTCTTCCTGACTGCGATACGACTGGCCTCCCTCAACCAGATCTTGGACCCGTGGGTTTATCTGCTGCTGAGGGAGATCCTCCTGCGAAAGTTCTGCATTGTGGCCAGCGCCGTCTCCAACTGCTCCATAGAACCCCACAAGGAGACCCAGACGGCACTGGATGCCCTCAACAAACAGCACCAAGAGGGCAACAACATCTCTAAATCAACCACCAAATGAGCGTCTGGCAATACTTACCGCCCTGCATCTAAATGCTTTCAAAGTATAGAACTAAAAGAAGAAAGCAGATGAATGGATGACCTTCTACACGAGGACTTTGCCCAGCGGGATGCCGATGCGCCTCCACCCAGGTACAGGCATGTGTTTGATTTGGTTGAAGGGAACTGAAGCAGCATGTGAATACATGACTCCCACCGTCTCTTGAAATTTGGCTGTGACTGATGTTCGTACGAAGTTCTTGTGAAGTCATCGGGAAACCGAAGGACCATCAATAACGTTGTTTTTCTTGAATGGTAAAAACGAAGAGAAAAGTGCTTAAAACACGCTGGTAATAACGTCTCCCTTGCGATACAAACCATCTTGCTTAAAAATGCAGTGCTTATGTATTTAAAGTAAGTATATACTCTGAACTTGAGGCTCCTGTTGAAAAATGCTGTTATTTATTGGCGTCTGTGAGATCTGGTCCTAATGAAGCCACCTGCTGGTTTACACCTGTTGAAGATATTTTCCGTGCTGCTAATCATGCTTGTTGACTCCCGGCCAGCACTGGTAAATGTGCAGCAGGTGTTTTACCTGGTATTAAATACGTTTAACATGTAGACCTTTCTTTGTAGTGTTTAAAATCCGAATACACTCAAAGGTTATGATGGAATGTAAACTTGTGATGACTGACATTAGGAGGTCGGAGCACGAAACTACCTACGGACTCCTGGGAGAGTCTGGAGTTGTCTCACCAGGCAGTTAACGCCATGTTGTTGTTTTTTGTACATACATCCATAAAAGTGCACTATATACTATTTAAAGCTGACTGTCAGATCACCTAAAATGTTGAGCATTGTACGTAAATTTATAGGTTTACGTTTAATTTATGGTTTGCCTGCAAGTACAAATCTACATTAGTTTGTTCTGGAAGGAAACGCTAACGGCTAGCTCGAAGGAGGCCTTTAGATCATAGAGGTTTATGAAACGGCAATCATATATTTATGTAAATCATTGCCATGTTTGCACTGGGGGATGTTTTTTTGTTAAACTACACCTCGTTGAATGTTTAAAAAATACAAATATAAAGAAATGGGATATGTATCTATAAAAGTATTATAACATATGAATTACATATTTTTGGGAAAGAAGTGTAGTAAATAATGTGTATATAGTTTGAGCTTTAATGACTTTAAAAGAAAAGAAACAAAAAATACTATTTTTGTACCATTACTGTCATTCTCGTTGTGGGAATTCTGTGCAGATGTATCATGAAAACTTTCTTTTAATTTTCTCTTCATGTAAAATCATGTTTAAATCCTGAGTTATAATAACCATGGAGATTATAAAAATCTAAACCCGCTCTTAGGTTTAGTATAAACCAACTTTAAGTAAACTCTGAATTTATACAAAATGTATACAAAATTGAGACGAGTAATCTATTGCATGTAAAATACTGACTGCTTGTTCTTTATTAATATAACCCCACTTTAAAAATCTGAACTATTTTAATAAATGCAGATGTTCTCACTATAAAGCATCACCTTTATATGGTTGTAAAATAGTTTTTATTTCAAAGAAGGAACGATTTGAGATCCGTTCATATATAATCACACCTATGCTTTCAGCTTTTATGTGTTTAGTTTTGAACTCGACCGTTTTTCTTTTAACGTGTCATCTTTTTGTAGATTTTCAGTAAAAAAAAAGCATAAAAAATACGCAGAAACGACACTGTGAATTGTGCTAAAGGTCAAATTGTTGTGTGTACAGTAAAAGCAGACGTTTGATTGATTATATTTTTTGCCATATTTTCTCAGAATCAGCAGAATGGAATCCGTTTAATTCCAGCCCTCCTGCTAAGTTATTTATTGTGATCCTTTAACACATTTGTCAGAAGGGCTTGGTTGGAATCGACGTCTCTTATAATGAGGTTGCTTGGTCTCCGTCCCAACTCTCCAAACGTCAATTTAAAATAAAATAAAAATCAAGAATAACTAATTATATTGCAAAATATAAAAATTGTTCTTCCAGCTTGTTCCGATATTTGAACGACGGCATTTAATCTTTAATGAATATAATTTGTCATGGTTATCATACAATAAACGCTAAATTTTGGTTGTTCTCTAGCAGTTAACCCACTTCTCTACTCGTCAGCACATCAACCAGTCAGATTAGGCTAATGTGCGCCATCATCCGTGCCTGCTCTGCCTTGGCCTTTAACCGTGAGAAGACACGTGGGCTCGGTGATAATGACCCTTTCGGAAATTGTTATCTCTGAAAGCGACGCCCGAGATGAGTTTTTTTTTGTTTTTATCCCACCCGTTTCCAAGTAACTGTTGATTATCTGAGAAAAACAGAGCTGACCTGCTTTTATCATGACCTTGTTATAAACACTGTCGACTAAAACCTGTTAGACAAGAAAGAGCTGAGAGGTTAAAACACATCAGAACATTTTTCAACGCAACAGCAAATCAACAGTCGGTATTACTCTGTATTTCATTGGACAATGTAAAAGGTTTCTAACAAAAACAGTCCGCATCGAGGATTCAATTTCCCAGTATTATAATGGCTTCGCTTTGGTTTTAGGGGTTTTCACCTGAATTAATGCTGGAGCTATTCGAGCGTGTGGCTCTGCATTAGAAACATTTATCCCAAGCAGCCGTTAACATGAACACAAGCAGGCAGCTCTGCGCTTTCACGTTTTACATATAAAACAATGATTATGACGCCGTTTGAGGATACGACTCAATCAAATGACACTTAAACCACTGAATGTAATAGTTTCACTCCTGAAAGGCGTGATCAGAGGGATGAAAAAAAGCCCTTACAGCACAACTGACTCCGTATGTTAAAGTGCCAAACATCCTATTGTAATTAATTTGACCAGATAGATGTCGTAAGACCCAATGCAATATTTAGTAATGTTCTACTGCAACTCAGTTTTAGCAGTGAATTATGCATGAGCATTTGATCCATGATCCAGCCGAGGGTAATATCAGATGATAATACTAAGATATTCACTTTGTTGGCTCACAGGCTTCAGTCCTTAAATACGATCAGAATTATTGTTTAGCCAAATTTAGAGATTTACCAGAAACATAATTAGCGTTGGATTTTTTCTGTCTCACTCTATGGCCAATCTCCCTTATGTTTTAAGGGTGCAGGAAGTCCTAATTCCATAAAAACATGATGCTCACATATTTGCTTGGTACACATTTCACAGTGGGGTATCCACAAGTTCATCTTTAAACAAGGTTGGGTGCCAAAGATTTTGAAGACATGTCAAAAAGAATTATTTATATGTGTGAGCAGCTGATCTTTAAATATCTAAAATAAAAACAAGTGATATTAAAGCAAAAGTAATGTACATGGTCACAAAGATTTAACAGAAGGTGATATTTCTTTAAATCCCTCCTTGCATTTTAAATATGCCAGCATGGACACAAGCAGGCATTCAGAAAATGCTGATTGTCATTGTTCAGCACAGCGCCAATCAACTTTCACTCTAACAAGTATTACGTTTGGCCGGGTCATGTGATGAAATAATGTTTTTGTTGAGTGCAGGCCCCTCCCACGGGGGGATTCATGCACATCCATTCTGCACCAGATTTACTGGGAACAGTGCAATTACAGAATGACTTAATGAGGAGCACCAAATCCAGAAATGCCACTTGGCCCCGCTCCCAGACTCTGATGCATGGAAGTGATTTACTAATTGCCTTATGAGCTTGGTGTCTTCAGATCTATGAGATAAAGCGAGAATGTCTGATAAGAACGTGCTTAAACTGTAACAAATAAAAGGCTAGCTAGATTAAGCAAATTCTGAAATGTTTAAAATCATATTATTTTATAAATGAATCTTTTTTTCTCCATTTGCAGAAGACAAAAAAACTATACCTTCTCATTTCCATGTGTGATGTAAATTTGTTTGTGCATCAAGATCTTTGGTTTCTAAAAAAAAAACACGATGAAACTTTTCCTGTTTTTGTTTTACTTTCTGGTGTCATTGTTGGTTTAAATGTCATGAGTGTCAGAAAATGTATTCGATTAATGAACAAATAACGGGAAAAAGAAAAATGGAAGAAGATTGTCAGGTTTCAACCAACAGGAAAGTGTTCGTAAAGTCTATTTTTTAACAGCAAACATAGATTTCCAGTTTGAACAGTGACAGGTTTGTGCGACCTGTGTGACTAAAGGCCTCAGATGTAGATCTTATCTGTGTCTTCACACGATGCCTCTGCATTTGAATGTCCTCTGAAATTCCCCAAAGTCTTTGAGAATGTGTTTGGATGAGGGCTGCCGTCTTACCCTGCGCTTGTTTCTTTGTTTCATCTGTTCAGCGTTCAGCTGAGCAATGCTGTAAACTTGTGCAACCTTGTGTATCTGTCGTCTTTAAAAGGCTTATGTAACTCCAGACGTGTCTATCTACCAGCCTAACATGCTGCACTCTTTTAGGCCTTTATGTGGCATTGTGGGTAATGTTTGAGCTGATTAAAGGAAAACAAAAAAACACACAAGCTGCTGCCTCAGTAAGTTTCATTATTAAATATTAACGTGTCTTTATTGTCAAGGTAAATGATGGCCAGTGTGAGTGGAGTGATCATTGATTTCTGAAGGAAATCCGGCTAAACCAGCTGCGCCCAGCTGCAGAAACACATTGGGGACATTTGCAATTTTATTCTGACTGTTGAATGTAATTTTTCTGCACTTGCACTTTGACTAACTGGACAACAAAGCAGAAGTAAAATTGGAATGATAATTACCAGAACAACAACACAAATTCTTTCACAAAGTAAAAGAGCAGATGACACCCTGCTGAACCTTGTTTTGTGTTGAACTGACAACGAATGACTCAGATTTTGCTTCTGGCCACTGAAAGGCATGCGTAGGCTTATTTTATTTACATGTCGTGGTTATGATGGGCCAATAAAAAGATCAATGTGGTATTAAAACATCTCTCAAGGGTTGTTTACAGGAATTTCGGCTTTATCTGGCATTATAATGTAAAATCTATAATGTAAAAAAACCAAATCATCTGAACGATAAATATTTTTGCTTGTTGTGCACCAAATGAAACATTTCCTCCCTCAGTAATTAAGATAAATAATGCAAACAGAAGAACAGCTTTTAGTGAACTGATCCATCTGCTGAATGATACTTGTTCCCATAATTATCATTAAACATGTGTGGAGAACTGAAAGTGATTCTCTTCTATGATGCAGGTGTGTCTCAAGAAATTATATTGTGACATTTATTTAGTTTAGTAGTTCAGTTAAATACAAATCATCTTTTTAGACAAGAAAAGATTCATATTTTCAATACAACAATGTGATGCGATGTAACCCTAATCCACATGATCTACTGTCCTGGACGTTCTAGATAGTATTGTAGATGAAGTGATTGAATTAGCTCTTCATCATGCCATCAACTTTAATTCAGAACTGTGAGGGACGTGTGGCATCTAAAAACTGAGGGAGGTAGTTTAGGACAATTCCAGTCAGCAACGTCTGAGACAATTAAGGGGAAGACAGCGGAGTTGACGGTTCTCCAGCAGACATTAACATAGACCCACATCCAGGTGAGAAAACAGAAAAAAGGTCAATGCTCCTGAAGTTTCTTGTTTCCATGCATATTACTGTAACGCTCAGTTGAAGAAAAAAGTGTAGTACAACGAGGATCCTCAAGCAACAAGCATGACGGTTACCATGAGACTGTTAACCAAAAAAGCAAGAACTTGGTCTACATTAGTCTCCACTGTTTAACAATGATCAAATATTAGTTTAACTTCAATATGTAATTACTAAAAAAAAATTTTTGGGGATGTTTTAATCTGGAGAAATTAATGTAAAGTTGCATGTTTAAATTCAACTGTGAGCTGAGCCCCACATGTTAAACTGTCTCCCTTCAAAGTGAAGGACACATTTTAATAGGCATCAACGTCTCACCTCACACAAAGCACCGAAAACATAATCTGCTTTTAAAGCCTGGGAATGCGCCGAGCTTCGGGACATCGAACAAACATCCCTAATCCACTTTAGACATCAAATTGTGATCTCCTTAAGTATGTTAAGAAGCCAGAGCACTTCATCCATAACTTGTGCGATTCGATTTGGGTCTGTTGAGTGTGGAGCCCATTTCGTTAGAGAAACCCACAATTAAGAAACTAGACTGATATGCAGTGATGCATTTTTTTCTGGTATGGAAGATTATTTCATTTAACAAGGAATTCACTCTTGTCTTGCATCTTTTCAAGAATCAAGAATCAGTTTATTTATGTGACGCCAATTTACAACAGATGTCGTCTACAAGGCACTTTACAAGAAAATCAATTCAAATCATAAAAACATCATAAACAAATCAGTTTAATAAAGTTTCCAGTCTAAGGGACCCCAGCAGATTCATGGAGTCATTGACTTGCAGCATTCACTCCTCTGGAATCAGCAGACAGAAACAATGGCTTGTGTTGTCGTTGACTTTACAGCAATCCCTCATACTGAGCATGCATGTAGCGACAGTGGAGAGGAAAAACTCCCTTTAACAGGAAGAAACCTCCAGCAGAACCTGGCTCAGTACAAGCAGCCATCTGCCACGACCGACTGGAGGTTTGAAGAGACAGAAAATTACAACAGAAGCACAGGAAACTGAAAAAAAAGAGTTTATAGCAGCAGTTGTAGAACGTCACTGGAAGCATCTCAGCCCATGTTCTCATAACAGAACGCCAGATCAGGTGTAGCTACTATGGAGTAATTACATTCACTTTTCTAGAATGGAAATGCGATCAAGGCGAGCATCATTGCTTAACTACAAGACATTTAACATTAAAAGATAAAGTCTTGCTTTTTATGCTCTATAGCAACTTCTATGGTTACAATCCAAAGACTCTTAAGAAAAAGTGGGGCAAACATGTATTTCTGTTCTCTGGTTCGTTTGCATCTCTAATTGTTTGATTAGCGGATCAAACATGTTTCAGTCCACCCTGAATAAAAATCACTAAAGAAACTGATGCCTTGTTGCTAACACGAGTGTTGAACAACATCCCACAAATGCAGATGGGCAAAAAGTGTATCATGTGTGAAGAGAGACAAAAACAACATGTCACAGCGTTTAAGCTTCTGACCCACATTAACAGAGGACTCTCAGGAGATCAATTATAATGAATTTATTGAAAGGTGTGGTGGGAGATCCGGCAACAGGGAACAGCGGGGAACGGCAATGTACGGAACCAGTGAATAACTTGAGAGCGAACTGATGAGGTTACATACATGGTTCTTTGTGGAGATCAGGCTCTTGCTGGAGGCCGTTCTGAACTATGCCCTCGATCTCCCAGGATATCGAACCAACCACAGAGTCAGGAGAGATGATAGGGGCAGGTTCGATAGTGGAATCATCAGGTGAGAATTGACGGGAGAGGGCATCAGGCTTGAGATTCTTGGATCCGGGTCTGTAAGAAATTGAAAGATTGAATCGTGAAAAAACAGAGACCAGCGAGACTGTCGGGTGTTGAGGCGTTTACCAGACTTGATATATTCCAACTTTCGGTGGTCGGTCCAAACCAGCACAGGATGGTTGGCTCCCTCCAGCCAGTGACGCCATTCCTCGAGTGCTAGTTTTATTGCTAGCAACTCACAGTCCCCCACGTCATAGTTCCGCTCAGCAGGTAATAGATGTTGGCAGAAGAAGGCACACCGATGGAGTTTGTTGTCCTCCTCCGATCTCTGGGAGAGGATGGCTCCAACTCCCAGGTCAGAGGCATCAACCTCCAGGATGAATTGATGGGAAGAGTCGGGTTGAACTAGGACGGGGGCTGTGCTGTGAGTGGGGAAAACAGTTTGACTATAATTTTTGATGAATCTTCTGTAAAAGTTTTCTAACCCAACGAAGCGTTGAAGCTGGCGTCTGGAGTCTGGAGTGGGCCATTCGGTGACTGCGAGAACCTTTGTGGGGTCACCTCGGATCTGCCCGCCCTCGAAGATATAACCGAGAAAGGTTATGGATGTCTTGTGGAACTCACATTTCTCTGCTTTTATGTAGAGACGGTTCTGAAGGAGGCATTGGAGGACTTGACGGACATTGGATCTGTGTTCGGTGAGGTCTTTTGAGAAAATCAGGATGTCGTCTAAATAAACAAAATCAAAAATATTCAAGAAGTCACGGAGAACGTCATTAATCGGAGCTTGGAAAACAGAATGAGCATTTCAAAGAACGAAGGGCATCACGAGGTATTCCAAATGGTCGATGGATGTCTTGAAGGCTGTTTTCCACTCATCCCCCTGTCGTATACGGACGAGATAGTAGGTGTTACGGAGATCCAGTTTTGTGAAGACGGTGGATGTGTGAAGGGACTGGAGGGCGGCTGTGATTAGTAGCAAAGGGTACCTGTTTTTAACCGTTATGTTGCTGAGTCCTCGGTAGTCGATTCAAGGCCGGAGCGAACCATCCTTCTTGGTCACGAAGAAGAATCCCGCCCCCAGGGGAGACGAGGAGGACCTAATGATGCCAGCGGTGAGGGACTCATTGATGTAGATCTCCATCGATTCTCGTTGCTTGTGGGGTGTGTTGAATAGACGGCTGGACGGTAATGGGGCTCCGGGTAAAAGGTCTATGGCACAGTCGTAGGGTCGATGTAGAGGCAGAGAGCAGGCCTTACGCTTGTTGAAGGCCTGCTTAAGATCAAGATATTCTGCAGGGATATTGCTGAGGTTCTGAGAATCGATGGAGAGGTCCTCCTGGGGTGGGCTAGGAGGAACGGCAGCCTAGAGGCAAGAAGAGAGGCAGTTAGTGGTCCAGGAGGAAATGGAGGAATCTGACCAGTTTATTGTGGGGTTATGAGTATGGAGCCAGTCAAAACAGAGAAAGATGTTAGGTTGTGATGAGGAGAAAACAAAAAAGGACCTGTGTTCGTTGTGATTTCCAGAGAGAATAAGTTCCAGGGGTCTAGTTACGTGAGTGATTTGGGGCAGAGATCGGCCATCTAGGGCAGAGACTCGAAGTGGGATATCTAGTGGCGAGACTGGGAGCTGCAGCTGTTCGAACAGTGCTTGAGCTATGAGAGATTGCTCATAAACTGAGTCAGCTAAAGCGGATAGACTGAATGAATTCATATTGTGAATTATTGTAGCAGGAAGAAGAAAACAAGGCCGACTAGGAGTTATGGTCTGGTCCGCCTGTGGCCTAGCGTTCACAGACGAATGGGGAGTTCTCTCCTTCCTGAAACATGGGCAGTTAGCGATGTAATGACTGGGGGTTCCACAGTAGAGACATTCCTTGGATGCGTTAGCCCAACCTGCATGGGTTTCGGTCCCGAGAGCGACGATCTGTGGGAGTCAGGAGCAGCTCTGGAAGGGGCTCTATAGTCGGAGGTTGGACCACAGCGGAGGCCTGGCTGGCAGAAGTTCTGCGGTTAACCCTTAAACGGTCTCTTTCTCTCAGACGGCCGTCAACTCGAGCAGCCAGACCAATAAGCTCATCTAGCGTGGGAGGCTCATCAAATAAAGCAAGTTCATATTGTAAATGCTCATTTAAAGCATAAAAGAATGTGCTTTTAAGCGCACAAGGTCCCATTCTAAGCGGACTGCTAACGTTCTGAACTCAATAGAGAATTCGGCTACGGTTCTAGAACCTTGTTTTATTCTCTGTATCTTACGGGAAACTGTTAAATTATCTGTTTCATGGCCAAAAACCACCATAAATTCGTCCTTGAAATCCTGAAAGGACAAGCTAAACTCAGGATATCTGTGAAAGCGGGATTCAGCCCATTTTAATGCTGTACCGGACAACTAACAGATAACAAACGCTATTTTGGCGTCATCATTGAGAAAAGAGTGCGGGTAATGGGTAAAAACCAGGATCTGAAATGAAAATGGAAAAAAATTACATGGAAATACACACAACGGCCACTTTATTAAGCACAACTTGGTAGTACCGGGTTGGACCCCCTTCTGCCTTCAGAACTGTCCTAATCCTTCATGACATAGATTCAACAAGGTACTGGAAACATTCCTCAGAGAGTTTGGTCCATATTGACATGATAGCATCATGCAGTTGCTGCAGATTTCTCGGCCGCACATCCATGATGTCAATCATCCCAAAGCTGCTCTATTGGATTGAGATCTGGTGACTGTGGAGCCATGTTCCCTCTAATTTTTCATGTGTCTTGGCATACACACAAGCTCTCTGAGTACACTGACGACCACTGTGAGCAATATCAGGTGTGCGCACTATGGCCACACACCAGTATTACACCTGTTATAAATGTGGGATCATAGAAAGTTACATGGCCTATTAAAAGAATCAGATTACAGCAGCAACTCCCATTAGTGTGCTTTTAATATAAGTGATTTGCTTCACTTAAAATGGTTCTTGAATCAAACGTTTCATGAATGTTTACCACATTAATTTATTAAATGAGAGAAAACAGCCACTTCCAGCTCTACACATGTTTCAACACAAATGGTTCATGTTCCTCTTCAGAGTGTGCAGCCGTGCTGAGCTCCTCTCCTGGTTTCCTCCTCAGCCTCTCCAACCTGCTCCTCTTCTACAGCCTCTGCTACTGAGTTTTCATTGTTTATCTCTTCTGGGATAAATAATGAAAACACAGTCTCTGTAACTTGCTCCCCCACTTGTTGATCCACCATGGTCTTGCTGTATCGCCTCTTTAATTGTCGATGTTTTGGTGATGATGTGACCCATATTCAACGCTGGAACCCAGTCTGGATTGAGCTCATCCGTTTCATACGCCTTGAAGAGGACATATCGGAACACACATCAGTATTAATACTGTACATTTGATAACACTAGTAAAATAATTGACTTCATAATAATGGAATAACTTTGATGTCCACTGAGAAAACTCGGACTATGCTGCATACAAATATAAGCCCAACCTAAACAAGGTTAACCGACTTACATGAAAAAATATGAGACAACACCAACAAAACGAATTTAGAGACTCACCAGAATTGACATGTCTGGAACAAACTTGTAGAGATTTTGGGATGTTGGAGAACGTAATATCAGGACGTCTCACCGCTGATACCCAGGACATTCGTCTCCTTTTCGTTAGGTCCGATAGCTTAACCTCCTCGCGTTGATTACAGGCAGTAAAACAGTGAATCGAAAGTCCGTCTTCCATCTTTTTACCGTTTCGGTCGTGTGATCAGACATTTTACACAGAATAACGCAGCAAGTTTGAACTATTGCTAAATTATTTTAAGTAACTTACATTCAAAAATTCAAAATATCTGTGAGACATTCAATATATCTATAATGAATCACTGACTATCTCAAATACACATTTCAGATATCTACAAATAAATTATGACAAAAGTAAATTCAAGATATCTCAAGATGTCTCTATTTTAGTTTTGACTAGTCATAATTCTAATTAAAGATATCTCCAATGAGTCCATAAATCAAGATATCTTAAATTTATTTTTGGATAGGAGAAATGTAGTTTTGACTAGTGGAAATTAAATAATAGATATCTTAAAAGCAAATAATGAGTTGACAAAACTAATTTAGAGATATCCTGAATTATAATCTTGACTAGTCAAAATTCATTTTAAGATATCTCGAAAAGAATTAGAGATATCTTGAATTATTTAACTTTTCTATTTAAGATATCTTAAATTAACATTCTGACTAGTCAGAATGACATTACTGATATCTTGAATTAGCCTTCTGTCTAGTCAAAAGGTCACAGACTTATGTACAGTGTTGCCCGATTGGGCGCTTTACCCTGTGAAGAAAAGCCCCAGTCCACAATCATCCTCATTTCAAACACATTCACTTAAATTTTCAATTTATGGTACATGTTCATATATATCACATATTTTCAATTTAAGTTAAGATAATAAAAAATACAATATATAATATACAATAACATACATTGAGTTAATTGTTATGTTTACAGTGGTTCATCAAATCCGTCTGTCTAGGTTGCCTGTGGGGATTTTTAATGTCCAGCAGGTGTCAGTATTCAGTGACACAGTATAAGTACAGTTTTGCTGTGTGGAAACGCTTCATGACGCCTTATCTACCATCACTAGCAAACGTTATCTGCCAGGGCGTTTACAACATATATAGTAGCGCCACAAATTATGCTAGTTTTTGCAGCAGGTGGAAAAACGTAATGGGAAGATGCCGAAGTCGGGAAAATATAAGAAGCGGCGCACGGCACCTGCTACCCTTGCCTGCTGCAACACTCCGATTGGTTGACCTCTCAAGTCAGTTAAATGTAACATCAGAGCCGTTGGTGCATACCTTGATTTGATTGGTCGCCACGCCCGTTAGCTGTCCCAGTCAGGGCGGAGAGCCGCCAAAGCAATAAGAAGGCGGGGCTTCTTAATGCTTGTCTGTCTCAGGTCAATGTATAGTTTACGTTGAATTTTATTTAATACGCTGCATAGATTTTATTGTGCTTAGAGGGAACGTTGCTGTGGAGGCAGTTTGAGTTCAGTGGACAAGAAACCAGTCTGAGATGATCTGAGCTTTATGACATGATGGCACGTTATCCTGCTGGAAGTATCCATCAGAAGATGGAACACTGTGGTCATAAAGGGATGGACATGGTCAGCAACAATACTCAGGTAGGCTGTGGTGTTGCAACGATGCTCAGTTGGTACTAAGGGGCCCAAAAAGGGCCACGAAAATCTCCCCTGTACCATCACACCACCACCACCGGCCTGAACTGTTGGTACAAGGCAGGATGGATCCATGCTTTCATGTTGTTGACGCCAAATTCTGACCCTACCAAACTAATGTGGCAGCAGAAATCGAGACTCATCAGACCATGAAATGTTTTTCCATTCTTTTATTATCCAATTTGGGTGAGTCTGTGTGATTTGTAGCCTCAGTTTCCTGTTCTTAGCTGACAGGAGTGGCGCCTGGTGTGTTCTTCTGCTTCTCTAGCCCATCTGTCTCATGGTTGGACGTGTTGTTTGTTTGCCTACCTTTGTTGTAATGAGAGGTTATTAGAGTTACTGTTGCCTTTCTATCAGCTCCAACCAGTCGGACCATTCTCCTCTGACCTCTGCCATCAACAAGGCATTTTCGCCCACAGAACAGCCACGCACTGGATATTTTCTCTTTTTCAGGACCATCCTCTGTAAACCCTAGAGATGGTTGTGGGTGAAAATCCCAGTAGATTAGCAGTTTCTGCCCGCACAGCACGAACAACCATCCCCCGTTCACTTAAATCACCTATCTTGCAGGTCAAATAAAGTTGAAACAATCAAAAACCTGGGCTCCCACTCTGCTAACACAGGTTAAACTAAAGCACATCAGTTCTCTGTGCAAATGTGAGCAACAGGGATCCCAGACAAGAATTGTATTTCTTGGAGAGGAATATCCAGAAATCTCTGGAGCTCTGACTGGCGGTACTGCCACCTTCAAGATTTATGTGATGATTAGACTGGCTAAAGTGCTAAATTGGATCAAGCTCAGGAGGCATCAGTGTAAACATTTTCCTATGTAAGACACAGAAATAAAGCAGAAATATGTTTATTTCATCTATAGTTCAAGATCTACAGATTTGAAAGTCACATTGCATTGTTTCTACTCCTCATTTATACATTTCTAAATGAACATTTCTAACAGCATTTGGTCTGACCTTAAGAGGAATCATTCACAAAAAAAGGGAAATGTTTGCCACTATGATAATTATAAGGGAACCATTCATGTTCAATTCTTCACCTGTTCGTTCATGAACTTCTAGTGCAACAGAAACAAAATGCTCTTTATGAAGATCCTAAATACTTCCTTGTTTTTATTCTCACATGTTGTATTGCTTTCTTGAAACTCACTCTGCTCATATTGAAGTCCTGCTAGTTAACAAATAGTTGTTACTCTTCCTCAAAACTGTGTTTTTAATTCACGGCCTCTCTCTTACATCTTCTGATCCTTTGGAATCCTATTCTTTACGCTCCAAGTTTCTCTAGTTGCGATGAAACCTGTAGTCTCAACTCTGTTTTCGTGTTTTCGGTTCCCTCTGCTTGAGAGTCTCCGTGGGATCAACATGCAAACCCCAAAGCAAAGGCAGATTTACCAGTTAGCTCAGAGAAACCAAAGGAAACAGACCCTCGAGTGAAGGTTTCATGCTCATAGAGAACGTTAAACCAAGAAGTAAAATACTTAAATAGGAGCAAATTATATTTATGCAAGAAGAACTAGATTTGACAAATAAAACTTCATTTGGGAGCAATCTCTGTTACCAAGCGTGATTGTTTTTATTGATAAAGCGGAGCGACAGCGTCCCTGTTACAAACCCAATGTCTGCTGCTGACATATCCTTAAGGTGTAAATAGTCTCTAAAAGTGGAGCTTTTAAGCCTGATGCAAGAAATTCAATACTCCTCCTTCCTCCTCAGCATCACCTGTGAGTCATTTGGAAGCTCAACGTCATGGATCATGGAAATCACTTGCTCCAGTCTCTGGCATCTACACACTTTACAGCATTTTATTGCTGAGTTGGGTCAATGTCTGCATGCAGTAAATCATCCCTTCTTTCCTGAGAGTGAAAGTTTTTTTTAAATACTCCATAAAGAAACCAACAGGAAAAATATTATCACTAACAAACTAACATGTTGGTTTCAATTCTATTCAGAAAATACTTAATGTTTTATGTGAAACTACAAAGTAATATAATGTAAACTAGACTAATATGGACCCTTTAACCGGATGAAACCACAAAGTGCACAAAAGAAAATAACACAGAAAAATAGAAGAAAACATCAAACTTCAAACAGCATAAAACCAGATAAAAGCCAAACCGAACAACTGGGTTTTTACTTTAAACTGAGATGGAGGGAAAGTATTTAACAATCTAAGAGCCACATTTCTGAAGGGCCGATCTGCTCTGGTTTCAAAAATGGTTTAAGATCATCAATAATCTTTAGTTAGAGGATTTTATACCATGAAAGTAATAATAATAAAAACATGAACATATTCAATGTATGATATCCAAGCTTGACGTCGCAGAAGAGAGGAGAGGAGAGGAGAGGAGAGAAGAATGATATTGGAAATATCGGCTTTTGTATAACTTGTGCTTTATTTGTGATAATAGACTTGTGATATTTTACCTGATAGCTATGGTAATGTGTTGCATAAATTTATGGATGCCGATTTGAATTCCAACAGTCACAAAAACCTGTATCAAAGAGACAAAAACAGATATATCTGCCGCTGCTCACCTCACACCGGGTCTTACTGCATGTTACTATGAAACCATCAATGTCTGCAGGAAGCGGAATAATCCTCTGATCGAACAAGTTTGAACAGAAGTCATTGAAAAGATGTCAGGACCGCCAGCATAATCCGCAAAATTATGAAAAACAAAATTTGTAAATCAGATGCTTTTCAGTCAATGAAGTATAAACTTTCGGTTAAAAGACTCACAACTGTTAGTTTGTAAAATGTTAAATGAGATTAATTTAAATCTAGTACGCATTCTGAGTAAACCAGTAAAAACTGAAATATAGGGAAAGTTATAAAGTTTTTTTCTATGGTTAAACTCTTCTTAGTCCCCTGCTCTGTTTGATATTTTCCAATAGATATTAATTTTTAAAACCACAGATAGACGTCAAGGGTGATCAGCGGGGTTGATTCTGACGATACGTAGAAACAGAGATTTCTGCAGATCATGTTGGCTGTCCTGAACTCTTCACTGGTCTACAATTGAATCATGGTGTATGGAAATGTTTTGCACTTCCTCAACATCACATTGTGTCTTGTCTGTTTGTGGCAGAAGCTCATATTTGGATTGCATGGTGAGGAGGACAATCAGAGTTGCATATCATTACAAAATTCTGTGTCAATCTTTGTGAAGCTGAATTAAGAGCAAAGCTCTTCATCTGAGCCATCAATAGAGGTGGTGCAGTCATAAAAGATCTTTTCTAATATATTTAAAATATATAACAACAAACATGATTTTTCTGTTTCAGGTGATGTGCTGATTGCAGCTGATTTTGGAAACTACACTGTGTTGGTTTTCCTAGACCTCACTTCAGTTTTTGACTCTGTGGATCACATTGTTCTCATCAACAGACGGAGAGATTCTTTGGTATTTCTGGCACTATTTTAAACTTTTTTAAATCCTTATTTATCTGACAGGTATTTTACTGTTTTTATGAATAATGTTTACTCTGATGTTGCACAGCTGTTGTGTGGGGTACCCCAAGGTTTAGTTTTGGGTCCACTCCTCTTTTTGTTGGATTTACACCCCTTAGGTTTTATTTTAAATCGATACAGTAATGTTTGTTACCATGTGTATGCCGATGACATTTAGATATACCGTTCTTTTCGATCCTCCGTGTTTTATAAATTGACCAAACTCAGTAACTGCCTGTATGAAATCAAAATATGGCTGAATGACGACAACATCTAGTTAAATGGAAACAAGACAGAGACTCTTATCGTTAATCCTAACGATATAATCCTTGTAATCAGGCAGCATCTTACGTTTTTAAACCCTTCAGAAAATAATAGTCTTCAAAATTTGGGTGTTGTCTTTGACAGTTCTTTGTCTTTGGAAAATAATTGCAAACTGTTAGCTCACAACTGTTTTTACCATTTAAGGAATATTTCTAAGCTGCGCTGTATTTTACCACAGAAGAACTTAGAAATGATTGTCCATGCTTTTATTTGTTCTCGTTTGGACTACTGTAACAGCCTTTTAGCAGTCTGTGCGAAACCCTGTGGTTAGGCTTTTAACTAAGACCCTCAGAACAG
Source organism: Orestias chungarensis (assembly GCA_032876305.1). Classification (NCBI taxonomy): domain Eukaryota; kingdom Metazoa; phylum Chordata; class Actinopteri; order Cyprinodontiformes; family Cyprinodontidae; genus Orestias; species Orestias chungarensis. The sequence goes on from JAVLVB010000668.1 coordinate 340,155, forward strand.
CTCACATAACTCCTGTCCTGGCCTCCCTGCATTGGCTTCCTGAGCATTTTAGGACTCATTTTAAAATTTTGGTCCTCACTTTTAAGGCACTTTATGGTGAAGGCCCGCAATAAATAGTGGACCTTTTGAAGCCTCTCTGTCCTTCTAGGAATTTGAGGTCTTCTAATCAGATGCTGCAGACGGTACCCAGAATTTATTTTAAAACCCGTGGAGACAGAGCATTTCAGGTGTTGGCCCCGAGGCCATGGAATGCTCTCCCCCTATCACTGCGCTGCTCCGTCTCCACTGACTCTTACAAAAAGGGTCTCAAGACACATCTCTTCAGACTGGCTTTTAGCTAAAATTGCTTCACTGATTCTTTATATTGTTTTTATCCCTGTTATATTTCTTTGCTGTAAAGCACTTGTCATGTCTGCGAAAGGTGCTATATAAATAAAATGTACTTACTTACTTACTTTACATCTGTCTAAGAGGCTGTAAAAGCCAAGTATTTGACATGACTTTTCTCCCTCTATAACTTTGTTCTGAGGGATGTCCTGAAAACACAGACGGAATCCTCAGAAGGCCCGCCCCACATCAAATGGGCATTAAAGGATCACTTGTATTGTTTTTGTGGCTCTTTCCATGGGACACCATCTTTGGGCTGTCTTATTGCAATATAATGAAGCCGTATATCCATACCACACACTCTGTGGTTCCCTCGAGCGAAATTCATCAGTCATGATCGATGCTTTTATCATTTCGCAACAAATGCCTGCAGCCTGCATCACCCTGCTGATGCCTGGAGTAATGCGGAGAGGCTGAACTATAGAGCATGGCCTAAAGAAGTTAATATTAAAAACAGTGAGTCCAACACTCTAGGAGGAACTGATGAGGAAAATCTATTTAGAGGGCCATAAAAGAGCCATAAATAACTGAACAAACTTAATAAGAACATGTCTTCAGTGTTTTAAGAAGTCTGTGTACTCTCATCATCAGTAAGCGGGTGTGATCTCTGCGTTGTTTGTTTCATCATCTGCGCTTGTTGCCTCAGGCTCTTATTGATCATTTAACAACACATTACATCAGAACTTGTACAAACAAAAGGACAGAGATATGCAAAGACGGCGCCTGATCTGTGGAACCAAATGAAACAATCTCAAAAAAGTGTGAGATCATTAATGTGTTTTCAGCATTTGGCTTAACCATTGAATCTCTGATTAAACAAACAGTTAATCTTCGTCTCTCAGCCCTTGTAATGCTTCCATTTACATCTTTATGGCTGCTTAAACCTACATCCATTGAAACTGTAAGTATAGAAAAAAAATTTAAGCTTTTTAAAGTAAAATAAGTGGTTAGTAGAAAGGTTTAATTCATGTGTTTTAATTCATGGTGTTTACATGAATGTAATTTCATGAAACGTTACTCAGCTAATTGCTGCATAACGCTGTTAGTGTTAGTATTTGTGTTATTAGGGGCATTTATTTTGTATAAAAAAGACAGGAGCATATTATAATGAGGTATATATGAGTTAATAATTAGGGGGTTAATGAAAGCTTGACTTAGTTTTATCTCGGAGTAACAATAAAACCAGATTAGATGTGACTAATGATGAACCAAACTAAATGTTTATTTAAATAGGCATGGTTAACCGTAGCAATAAATGGAAATTACATTTACATTTACATTTCTGCATTTACCAGACGCTTTTATCCAAAGCGACTTACAAAAAGACGGTTTAACATTGAACTACAACGCAATTTACCTGCAATATGCTACGAGAGTATTTAACGTTTAAATTTAATGATGACACTCATTTACAGCATTTAGGTAAACACAGAAGGCCCAAGTACCAAACACTGAGTGCTAACTAATATCAGAGGGGGTAATAAGTGCTTTTAGATCTTTCAGGGCAATAATTACTCTTGGAAGAGCTGGGTCTTCAAGGATTTCTTGAAGGTGGAAAGAGAATCTGATGCTCTGATGCACGTAAGATCGTTCCACCAGCGAGGAACCGCAAATGAGACGAGTTTAGATTGACCTGCACCGGTTGGTCACGTTAGTTTGAGCTCCTTGGAGGAACGGAGCGGGGGGGCAGTGATGTAAGGCTTTAAGAGGGTGTTGAGGAAGATGGGCGCTTATCCATCAAACACTCTGTATGCCTGCATTAGTGATTTGAATTTGATGCGTACAGCTAAGGGAAGCCAATGGAGTTCAGTATAAAGGGGTGTGACATGCGATCGCTTTGGCAGGTTGAAAACCAGGCGAGCTGCAGCATTTTGGATCATCTGTAGTGATCTCACAGCGCAGGCTGGAAAACCTGTTAGGAGGGCGTTGCAGTAGTCAAGGCGGGAAATGACCAAGGTCTGAACTAGGAGCTTTGTTGCATGTTGAGTTAGATATGGCCTAATCTTCCTGATGTTGAATAGAAAGAAGCGACACGATCGAGCGACAGGGGCAACCTGATCCGCAAAGGTCAGCTGATCATCGATCATGACGCCCAGGTTTCTTACAACCTTAGTGGTGCCACAGATAGGGAGTCTAACCTGATGCTGATGTTGTGGTGAATACCATCCTTGGCTGGGATGACGAGCAGTTCAGTTTTGGAGAGCTTCAGTTGGAGGTGGTGATCTTTCATCCATGCAGATATGTCAGAAAGACACGCTGAGATTCCTGTTGGTGTCGAGAGGTCATCTGGAGGAAAGGACAGATAGAGCTGGGTATCATCTGCATAGCAGTGATAGGAGAAGCCATGCGAATGGATGATTGGGCCCAGCGAAGTAGTGTACATGGCAAAGAGGAGAGGGCCCAATACTGAGCCTTGGGGCACCCCTTTGGTGAGGTGGTGTCGGGTCGATGTTTGGCCTTGCCATTCCACCTTGAAAGATCGTCCGGTGAGGTAGGATTCAAACCAGGAGTGTGCACTACCCTCACTGCCCTCAATGTCCATGTCTGCCAGCTTGGTAAGTAGGATGCTGTGGTTTACAGTATCAAATGCAGCTGAGAAGTCCAGTAGGATGAGAACTGTTGATTGGCCTGTCGCTTTGGCTTGTTTTAAGGATTTTGTTACTGACATGAGAGCAGTTTCCGTGGAGTGACCGTTCTTAATGCCTGATTGGTTAGAATCAAGGAAGTCATATTGGGAGAGAAATTTTTTCACCTGCTTTGAGACCGCTCTTTCGATAATTTTAGATAGGAAAGGGAGGAGGGAAACCGGTCGGTAGTTCTCCACTTGGGTTGGGGCTAAGGAGGGTTTTTTTAATAAGGGAGTTACATGGGCTTCTTTAAAGGCGCTGGGGAATGATCCAGTAGATAGTGAAAACTGACCAATTTATTGGTCTCACCCTGCAGTTCTGTATCTGTTGGTGTTCTTAAAAATGTTCTTCAGCACAAAATTACACATACAGCCCATTTATTTGGGATCTTTGGCACAAATTAGTAACAACTCAAGTTTCTTGTTCTTCACACCAACATGATGACATGGACTAATCTCTACCGTTGTTCATTTAGTTTAAGGCTAAGTGTTAGTGTGGGATTGTGTTCTTCTTGAATATAAGCTTTAAATAACAAAAAGAAGAAGAAGCACCATAAAGCAAAACACACATAAGAATCTTTCTGCTCAAGATATCCAGAAAAAACTGCAAAACCAAATACATCTTAAATATTTCCATCTATCAGTGAGAGACGGACAGTTCTCAGCAGCATGTTAGCCCCTCCCAGAATTTCAGCCTTGTAGAAAGTTATTTCAAAAGTTAAACAGAGTCCAGTCATTACTCTGATGATTTCAACAAAAAGCCAAATGATGAATTCAGTCTGAACACAACCTCCCAGGCTTGTTTCAGATAGAAGTTATTACCTCTTTTATTTTGCACAGTGCTGCATTTGGACTGAATGCTGGGAAATAGTCAATTTACTTTATAACTCAATATAATCTGGCAGGATGATGGCAAACAAAAAAGAAAAGATTAAAGGGAAAAAAACAACAACAAACAGACCATTAACTGATCTTATAACCCTACATTTTCAGTTCATATTTGACACGAGAAATCCAGGAAGTCAACTGGAAAACATTGAAGCAGTTGCAGGCCCTGCACAACTGCTAGACAGAAAAATAGGATCATTCATACGTTTGGATTTGGATACCTAATCTTTCTATTCAGAGGTCAGGTCCGAGCGTCTCTCGTCTCTGGGAGTGGGTGGGACTTAAGTGGGACTTAGAAACCAAATGTTTATTAGCAGCTACTAAGTATTCTGTGATAAATGCAACATGAATCTGATCCTTTTAAATCAACTGCATACCTTTGCTCTGGCATAGACTAACATATACCAGGAGTCCTGTACTACTGTGGTTCAGCCAGTCGTTCCTGTATGCATTTTAACCTTCCTACCTGTAACCTGGCTTCATCAGCTCTAGTTTGTTAGTATTTGAGGCTATGAAAGGAACAGGTCAGCCGTTTTACCAAACCATTCTGCAATATTTTTTGGTTAGTTAGATTATTTTTGTTTATTAAAAAGCCTGAAACCTGAAATATTTACCCTTAATCAAAGACGCCCGTCAGCGCTGAGGACTGAAAACATAGTTTTTACCTTCCTGGCTCTAAAGTGATCAAGTATTTTCACGAGGTTAAATTTATCATTTGTTTTATGAGAGCCATGTTAAGAGAAGCGCGGTCCTGTTTTCTTTAATTGAGTTCATTAACGACCAAGACTTCAATAATCAATCTGCCTAATTGATTTACAGCCAAACAGCTTTTGGTCAGTTTTTACATTAAAATTAATCTGCATTTTTATGAAGAAGATATTGATGCATTTATACAAAAATAAAAAATGGTTAACCTCTGCTATTGTCTAAGCTGACACAGCACATTACTGCCCTACACCTGGGACAAACTGTTGTGTTTTTTTTTAGCAAAATGGAAAGTTCCAACCTCGTAAAAACCTGGGCTTAAAGCCACAGCTCGGCTCTTATACAACACAGCAAAACACAGTCACCACTGAATTTTACTACTGGCTCATTCTCCAGAGAAATGCAAAAGAAACTGTAATAAAGTGAAATCATGCAATTAAAAGACAAATATATGGATGGCACAACAGGGCTTTAATTTCTTCGTTTGGAAACTGTACTAAAAAATTAATACGACTCCTCTTGAAGGGAAAAGCGCCATTTTTTCTCCGATCTCCTAGTTCTCTTGATTTAGATGTTAATTGATCAGTTTTTGTCCAAATTCTTAATCAGAGGCTTAAGTGAAGCTAATGTGTTTTTTGTAATCTTCCTAAAATAATTTGTTTTTTTCAAATGCCGTCTGAGGTCAACAAATGTTATGTAATATTTTACTATAAACATTTAATTTCACTGTTTTATTATAATACATTTTAGCACCAATTCAAAACATGTCATCTGAAGTCACTGTACAAGAAAAATACTTTCAATTCATTCATACATTTGTAATAACTGATCCTAGTTATCAAACACTGCCTTAAGTTCAGCTTCTTATCCAAATTAGGTGAGACAAAACTGGACAAATCCATTTTTTAGTGGAAGTCATGCACAGGACATTTCAAAGTGCTTTACAAAAATATTAAAAAGGGAAGCAAATACGAACCATTTAAGAGAATAAAATGAAGGAAGAGTAGAAAAACAATTAAAAAAAGTACTGTATTTATTCCTTCTTCTGGTGCGCCACAAACTATTTCTAAGGTTTCAAAAGCCTCTATTCTGTTTAACATTTAGTTTTGTTTTTTGTTTTTTAAACGGGGAAGAAAATGTCATTTAACAAACTAAATTAAATCTACAAAGAACATATTTCAGCCTAGATTTGAAAGAGGCCGGTCTCACTTCTTTAGAAATATGTTTTCAGATTTCAGCACAACTCTAAGACGTTTGTTTCTGGTTCTGGTTCTGGTGAGGAGTCCGTCAGCGATCTGGAGGTTCTTTCCTCCCGTGAGCTGGTGATACAATAGTTTAACCGGATGGACATTAATCTCTCCAAGTCTGGTTTAAACACTACTCCTTTTATTCTGGCCATAACATTTAGATTGTAAAAACTGTTGGTGTTCTTGATTTACTGTGGCTTTTAAAGTTTGTGTTTGTTTGCCACAGACAATGATTTCAGTTTATTCTGAGTTTAACTGGATCCTATTTTTTCTAACCATACACTCCTCTGTTCAATACAATAAATCTGCAACTCAGTTTCAAAAACAAGAATTTAATATGGTTTTCAATCTACGGTCAGACTGCACTGAGTCACTGGCTTGCAGAACTCACTCTTCTCAAGAGTCACTTTTAACATGAAGTGTAATTAGAATTGAGATATTCTTTATTGCTATAACGTCAAACACCAGTTTTATGTTTTTGATTTTGTTGTTAATGCTTAGCGTCTCCTGCAGGTAAAAATATGTATCAGCTGGACAGTCAAAGAAGGTAATTTAGTGATAAAGGAAGTTTTTGTTTATGTGCATGTTTTATGTTGAATTATTTCAAACCTGTAAAAGGTCGTTTAGAGTGACTTACTGTGGTAATTAAAGACACACTTTACTGTCCTTGTTTTGCACTGTAAGTTTAATTATGATTGCTTATGAATTAGTCTAGTTGCTTTGCTGTAGGTTGTAGTTAACTGTTATTTCTGTGAAATTTTGATTGCGTGTTATGTTTTCTACATCTTCTGCACCCCGTCTGATCCCATCGGCATTTCCTTTTTCCTTTTTTTTTGTCAGATATCTGTTGAAATGTAACCAGCAGGTATTGAGAGGTCTGCAGGTGAGGCTGCAGATTCCTCCTCTGCGGTTTGTTCGTCTTTAAAACGTTGCATTGACTGGAGGTTGTGTCTCTTTGTAATGAAGGCTCTGGGTTCTGCATAATAAATCGATCACACTGCGTCTATAATTGAGTTTGCTTTGAGATGTAATGGGTTTACCTATAACACTAATCCAGTCTCAGCAGAGGGATAATATTCCTGTTGAGCCTCAGCTGCATGTCTTTGTAGTTAATGAATTTCGGTGGTAGGCTTGTCCCGATCCGATTTTTGGATTGGATTGGCCGCCGATATTTACAAAAAAAGCGTATCGGTGTCGGATCTCCCGATCCACGCACCGATTTAGATTATCCATTCCAGTTTTTGCTGTATTTTACCTAAAATCCGGTCCGCATTTTCCAGCATAACTTCAGCACTGAATGCTGAATAAAACAGGCTGAATCTACAAATGTGAGGTCGAATCTTTTTACTACTTTTCACCAGGAGTTAGGGGACATATGTGCCTGTAATCTAAGCGGTGGTGGCGAAGCTGCGGCGCGTAACCAGAGCAGGGCGAAAGAGGGTTTTTCCTTTTACTGGCGATTCGTCCCCCCCTTGCAAACGCCAAGCAGGGGACGTGGTCAGGGTGGAAGAGGGGCTCACAACACCGCAAATAGGGGTGAATATAGTGGGGATGAAAACCACCGCGGTTTTCATGGCAGACGCGGGAGAAGCCGTGGACAAAAACACCTCTAATGGTGGCGTTCACTGCCGCGTTCAATGCTGCACCGTAAATCACACCGGTGATGATCATGATGGCTGGCAGTTCTTGAAGGAAGAGAAAGAGTGGATCCTAAATTTTGATGAGCCTTTTGGTTGTTGCGGAGATGATCTGACTAATTCTGAGCCCATTGATTTATTTTCTTTTTCTGAATGATGAATTAACATTGTCCAATTTGGCCGCCACCTGTTGATGTCACAATAATCTAATTACATGAAAAATTTACTTCTATCCAAAATTTATGTTCATACTGAAGATATTTCTCATCGACAGTAAACCTTTATCTCAAACCACTACAAAGTTATAGCCTTTTGACACCTTGAACACCTTGATATCAAAATTGAACTTTTGCCTGAAAAAACTCCGGCGCCTAAAGGGTTAAGACGGCCAGGTAAATTGAACGTTATTGGTAAAAATGTCAGTTGTGTGGGATTATTTTACCTTAAAGGACGACAAAGACGAGAGGCTTTTCAGCGCAGTCTCACTCATCATTGATGAACACAGGAGCAGGCCGACACCTGAGCATGTCCAAACGCTCGTCTTTCCCCATCATGCTTGGACTGCAGTCAGGGCAAACAGGTGACATTGAAGGGAATGTGGAGATGGAGCAGAAAAGTGTGGAGGAGATTGGGGAGTAAAAGGCATTTTTGTCTTTAGAGTTTAAAATATTATTTGCACTGATTTTTTAAAGCCTTGGTTTACACTTGTTCAAGAGCAGAGTACTGATGCTGACTAACAGACTCTTTTCTACTTAGGTTGTTTGTGTGTTTTGCTTTTTTAATTCAGTTTCCACATACATTTTTTGCACATATGGCTTTTTGAGCCTCGGTTTACTGATGCCATTTATGTTTGTTATTTATTATTTTGTCTATTTTGTGTTTATTTATCCCCGAATAAACAGGTCAGTTTCTCATTATCAACTATTGTCTATTATTCTAACTCAACTAATTCAGCTGACTGGTTGTTATCAAGAGAGTAAAACTCTTTTCAGCATGAGTCTGACAACAAATGAAGTAGGCTAAATAACTTTAAACTTTAATAAATAATCGGATAGGCCGGTATCGGTATCGGCCGGTATCGGTATCGGCCGACACTAAAAGCAAACATATCGGCATTGGATCGGAAGTGCAAAGAGCTGGATCGGGACATCCCTATTCAGTGATAAATGATATTTTCTTAGTAGTGCTTACATTTATTTCTGTCGATAGGGGGTTTAGGCCTGCATTAAAGCAACAGAAGATTTGTTGTCTTTACTAAATCAAATAATAACAAAGCTAAGGGGAAAGTCAATATCCTTAAAACCTGCCACAAAGGATCCGTTCATACAGGGAAAGTACCGCAACTAAAATGATTTCACACTAATCATTCAACTCATTTCTCTCCAGTTATTTGAAGTATGGTGGGAGATTCTAGAGATTAAAGCAGGCTGTTGTTATGACCCTGCTAATGATGTACAACCAACATTAAAGGAGGGGTGTTATGTATTATCTAGGCACATAGTGCCATTTTATAGCATCCAGTAACTATCTTTCTATCAATTGTGTTTAAAAATCTGGTATATATCATAAATTAAAAGAGATTACATTTAGCACCAAACTCATATATGTTCCCTTGAAATTGGCCTCTGCTCTTTAAGAAGCTCCTACAACAAGGCTGCCTCTTCATAGCATCCATTTATGCCGTTTCAACCATTCTAAGGAGGGTTGATTTTGTTGTACAAAGAAGTATTAAACAAAACTAAGCGACTCAGGGTAATGTCACACGTTTTCCCCAGTGGGAACAAAATGCTGCTGCCGCTAGTCTGGTGTAGCTGTACAGGGAAGTAGTGATCTGAGGTAGGAACGTGGCTGAGGACTGAAGCTTCAAGGTGGGGATATGAATAATAAGGTGCAGCTTTGCAGGCAGGAGTATTTAGACACCTCTGAATGAGGAAAGATTAAAGAAATATTCAAACATGTATGAATGAGTCATAACAGGTATGTTTTTGATGGGAATAACAATATAAATTAGATGCTTTACACAGTAATTATAACTGAATGGAGCATCGCAGACCTTGTGATACGTTGGTTGGGATTCCTCTGGAATGTGGATAGATAGGATAGATTTAATGTTTGTAAACAACAAAGCCCAAGTGGTGTATTTTGGGATTAAGATATTATAAATCTCACTTTGAAATGTGGGATTTAATCATTTCACCACACTGGTTTGTGTATTTATAAAGGAAAACTGTCACTTATGTAAGATTAATGTAGAGCTCATTCTTCAGTGTCGCTTTTATTTAGACGATGGATTAAACAGATCTACATTTGATGTTCACTGCCTGGAATATTAATGAATCCCTGACTTGTCTGCTATCCTCCTCTGACTCCAGGATGGTCTTTATTACCAACCATTCGCTAACAAACATTAACAACCTACATTACACAGAACTGGTTTTGAGGGTTTTTATTTAGTGGTATCAGAGTAAAGAGGCTGAAGGAAAATGGTCAGAAAAGTCTTCACAGCGTTCAGGTACAACATGTTTTCATCTTTGTTAAATAAAAGTTAGAGAGAGATGAAGCAAAATCCATGTTGTTTGCAGTTTGTTATGTTTGGACGATTTTGCAATCTAGTGTCAGAAGATACAGTAGCTGCCATCTTTGTAGTCCTAGTTCATGAAGAGGTTTTCCTAATGAGAATAAAGTCATTGCACAGGGACATAAAAACTGTTTGCACTAAACAAGATCAGATGGGAATCTCATGAAAACACAATCACCATAGAAAAGTACGTTTAGAAGTTCATGACCTTAAGTGAAAGCTTTAGAGAATTTATGATATGCAGAGCAATCATGGGTTCAGCAGTTTAGTCCCGTAAGCATCAGAGAGCGAAGACTCCATCCACTCTTCTATTTATATGGATTCATATATTGACTGTGGTCCTCCTCTGTGAAGTGTTATTTAGCCTGTGATTTCCCTCTCTAATTCACTTTCAGCCGTGGAGCTGCGCCTTAGCCAGGAGGGAAGAGTACCGTGGACAGCTTAGGGGAACAAATTAATAGCTGCTGGAGGAGCACGCTGGCCTGCAGATGAAAACGGCTGCAGCAGATCAGTCAGGATGAGGGGGCACAAAGTCTACTTGGGAAATCACAGTTTAAGGTTGAAACCTGAGCAGTTTTAAATATCTGATAAAAGTGTTGATGTGAGATATTGTCGTCCCACAACAGTTAAGATTTTGTTAGATTTCAGTTATAGCTTCTGTTTGTTTCGTGGTTTATGTGTTAAAGCTGCGCCACAGAGAAGTTTAAATCATCTAATTAGAAGTAAAGAAAACAGATTTAACCACCTTTTGTTTTCGTGTTCTACTATTGGATTGTAATGTAGAGTAAGTCATTAAATGTGAATCTTTTTTTCTGTGTAAAAACGTGTTCTAGTTATTCTTGTAAAGTCCCTGAAGATGACATTTCATTTATAATGTGTGTTAAAGGCCCCCAGGGGACAGGTACAAGTGAGAAAGCTCACACCACACAGGTTCAGTTACAAAGTGGACCGCAAAGAAGATAAAGAGGTCAAAAATCTGCCTTCACCAATTTTGCTTTAAACAATCTTTTCCTTAAAAGTCAAAAAGACAAAAATACCTTTTACAGAATCACGTTTTTTTTAAAACAAAAATCTAAGATGCAGATTTATGAATCTAACCATTTCATACTAGACATGGACTGATGAGTTTTATTAGTTTATTAGTTTTTTATAAAATGTTAATAGTTCAATGCGTTAAAAAGCTTCCATTATACTGTTCCTGGTTTAAACTTCTTTAAATGAGATGCCAGATAACAGGTTAGTTTTCTTTCAGTTGAGTGAGGCACAGATCCTCCCCTCCCCCACCTGTTGCTGCCCAGTGCTGGTCAGATGGCTGAAAGAAGGTTCCTGCTGTTTTCCTTTCACTGAAAAAGTCACATTTGGCTATTTAAGAATATTTCTGGTTGCAAAACACATCGTCTGTTAGAAAGATCTACTTTTGTCACAATTACGCGGCTCATTGTGGATATCGACATGGGATTGGTGAGAAGGATTTGAATCCGAATACCTGATTTATTTTCTATTAGCCTAGCTCACAGCGTGAACTCTCATGACCTGGTGGCTTCAGCAACCTTAATGTTCACTTAAGCTGTTACAAACACTGATTTGTTTTTAGTATTTTACCTGAAAAATTCTCTAATTTCACTAATTGGTTAAAGTGGAAATCCTTTTAGCTGTGTTGTTACACCATCAGGACAGAAGAAGCGTCTTTATTTTTGACTGACCGTTCCATCTGAGAGGCAGCGAGTTTCTGACACTCGTGAGATGAGCAGATAAGTGAGAAAACTAAAGAGAAAAGAATAGACAAAAAAGACGATGAGAAGTGGCACAAGCCCTCCCAACACGTTCACACCACAGCTGTCGTTAGTTCATTAGTTCACAGCGACACTGACTCCATCTTAAGCTCACAAGGAAGACAAAACAACAATTATTGACGTATTTTCCATTTCAGCCTGAAAATCGTCGTTAATGATTTTCTCTTAAATTTTATAAAATAGCATTACAAATTCTTCTTTCAGCTGCTAAGCAAAGCCAGATGAGTCACATCTCTGAACCTTCAGTGTCATATAACCAGCCAAGCTATCACATATCTCATATCCAATCACCTGCTTTTAGCATGATTAAAATGACAAAAACGACATAACTTTATCCAATTATCAGGCGAATGACAATGATATCCAAAGTCAAATTTAGGGCAAACAAAATATAGAGATTCTGTGTCACTATGGTAAAAAAATGTTATGTAAGATGTGTAGCATTGAAAATTTAAGAATAATAAAAAGTTTGTTTCTGTGAAATCTGGTAATTAAACAAGAAATAAATCTGGATGAACATTTCTGGATTATGTTACGTGGTTCTGGTCCAATTGGACCCAGCACTAAAGACGTTCATGATGTTAAGATACAGAATCTATGTTCAGCTAAAGATATAAACAGAGAAGCTCTCCTAGTTACACGGGCATGTTGGACGTTTTCGGACTTTTAAATGATTACAAACTTTGAAAAGGACATTCTACTTAAAATCAACAGGAAAAGTTTCATTGCATTAAAAGTGTGTTGTTTTTACTGCAGACTCAGCAAACAGAGACAATTGGCTTCAGAGTTAATATCATCAGGGGTTTTGGGCCTGAAGGTTTGGAGGCCAGTAAGAACCAATACTCAAAGATCCAATTTAATTAAAGTGACATCAACAAAAGCCTTTAAACATAACAGTAAAGAATAAAATGTTTGTGTTCTTCATGAAAAACCAAAACTTTGTTAATAAATGTGTGTTTAGTTTTATTTTAGAAACCTTTCATTACAGTCTCAGAACATTATAATAACTTGGCAGAATCTGTGCTGTTGTTTTGTTTGTAAGTTTTTTTATGGCCTTACAAATAAATAAGAAACCAGGTACTGTAAACCCTGTTAAAACCACTTAAACATAAATTACACTAATTACAGCGTTAACATATTATCTCCCTGGTCAGAGTTCAAAAAGCAAACCTTCAGAGCAAAAACTGTGAGGAACTTTACAGCATATTTTAGAAATAAAGTTATTTTGGCTTCAGTTTTTAACAAAACTCTGTTTTTCACATTTTTTTATAATCTATTTGTGCTAAATTTTCTGCTGCCAGAATATCCTTTCATCTTATTCAGTGGACATTTTTAAAGCGATAAATTAATATAATTTCCCTTGTTCATTTGCTTAAAGACTAAACGGATTTTAAATCAACTGAGCCTCAGCCTGCAAATATGAACAGTTTTAAATGAACTTCAGTGAACAATTCAGAGCTCAAAAACTCAGGGAAACTTCTGTTAAAGGAACAGTGCAGTTGGCTGCAACACTGCCTTGCAGCTAAAAGGTTTGGGGTTCGAATTCCTGTCTGGGGTTGTTGTCGATGAAGATGCTATCCCTCTCCGGGTACTCAGGCTTTCTCCCTATGTGCAAAAAAACAAAACAAAAAAAAACTGATCTGACTGGTTAAAATGACATAAATATTGATTTTTGTTTGTATTTTATGAGTAACATAAGTATTGGGTATGTTGCATGATTTTAGTTTATATGTGTTGTTTTGTGAGGTGTGCTAATGTTTTTCCTTTTCTTTTTGCCAGTCTGTGATCAACACAACTGTTCTTAATTCACCAGTAATTTCTGTTTGCATATAAAATACTCCTCTGGGTTTCTTGTTGCTGCCTCGCTCTTCATGTTGTTCCAGTTTGTTTTCCCCAGTTTAATTAGATTATTTTGTTAATTTTAGCTCATGTCTGTTTAGGATTTTCTGCTGCAGCCATTTGATAAATGTATTAATCCTGTTAGAAATAGCAGTAAAGTAGTAATTGTGAAATTAAAATTATGCTCAAAAATTTGAAGCTGGCTGTAATTTGCTTGTTCTGTAACATAAACAGCATGAACTCTGTTCCAGTATCTGTGAAACACAACATTTCCTCTTTAAAGTCAACGCATGACATAAAGTAATCCGAGAAAGTCTCATGTGCAAAGTCTGCAAAGCTAAAAAACAAAAACAGTTAAAGCCTGAGATGCCGTGTCTGTTGGTGCCAATGTAGCCGAGTGTATATGGAGCTCTTGCAGAGTTATAACCATGCAAAAGTTTCCTTTACGCAACAAAGTGTTTGAGGGGTTGCGGTTGTTCCCTTCACAATAATCCTGTTAAGTATCTTAAACTCATAAAAGAGATCCTCAAGCAAGTTGACAGTTGAAGGAAACGCTACATCTGTTCACGATAACATTGTTTGTGTCTTGGAGCTACAACATGATCCACAAACACAAACCTGGTGTGCATCACTATGTCTCTACTAATGCGATAGTCCTGTGTAGCCAGGCCGACGTAGGTGAACGTGAGAGTCGTTTTCACTTAAAGTTTGATCCACCGTGAGTCATTTAGGACCACGAACAGCTTTGATAAACCTCAATAATGTTCAACTCTTAACATTATCTTTTTCCTCAGTTTATTTCATGGAAGGTACACCTGGTCTGGTGTAATACAGTCCCCCACCGCCCAGTAAAACTCGCACAAAAATCCTTGATTTTGCTGAGCCAGTTATTTAGTCCCGTTATGCTAACTTAGAGTCTTGGACCATTTAAGGTCATCTATAACGTAGTATGAGCTAAATATGAACATTGCTTAGTTATGAAATCCAGAATCTGTCTAAGAACAAAGCCAGTTGTTACTAACTTAAAGCTCCTGTAGTAAGACGCTGGATCAACTTCAGTCTATTAGATTTTATTAGTTTATGGGGCAGATCTGACACATCCAATATGGCCGATGCGCTGACGTGCCGCCGCTGCTGGGACCTAAACGAGTTTGTTATGGTGGCGTAGGGAGGTGATTACGTCACTACGTGACGCGCCGGACCGTTCACTTTTGTCTGCGGGGGTTAATGTCAGTCAAAGTAAGAAAATCATCAATTATTTCACATTTCAGAGAAAAAATGCAAAATCAGGTGATTTTACATGACTTGATACGATCTGCTGGGTTTTCTTAGATAGAAACTCACGATTAGTTTATTGAGTTTGTTACAGTATTTCTTTCCCCAAGAATGTTGGCTCCTTTTAAAACTATGATGATCAAAGGGCCGAGGAGAACGTCCTTAATTATAGTTTACAAAATCTAGCAGCTTTGACAAGACAGTATAAAATTGATATACCTGGGTTTAAAGTAGCTAATGAAGGTGATCATCCTCACCACTGATTTATTTGTGTTTCTGGGCTCCTGACAGACCCACAGCGTAATTCCTCACTTTCACCGAAGCTGCTGGTTTTTATTGCAGCCGGAAGTCGAATAATTGATCAAGGAAAGCATGACGGCAGAAAAAGATCCAAGCTTTCACAGGATAGAGGCTATATCCCTTTGTAAAACCTGACATCTTTACCATCTCTCTTGTTTTAATTTCTAAAAGTGGGCAACTTTAATGCCTACAGTACTTACAAACAGTTCTCATTGAAGTACACAACATTAAAACCCGTCTCAAAATAAAGCTTAAAATACCAAATGAGATTATTTAACCTGATCAACCCTGATAACATAAGAGCTTTGTTATAACTAGTACAGAAGAGTTCAAACAAACTTTTTTAGACTTTCTGGTTAAATGTGTACATTTTCTGTTACGTCCTGAACAATTTAATGGAGAAAAGGAAGAAAAAAGCACATGAGCAGCAGCAGCTGCTACTTCAGAATGTTAAAAAACAAACTGGTTAATAATAATGTGACAGACATCGATGAGTCACGCTGAGACTCTGCGTTGAAAACGACGAATCTGTAAAAGAGAGAATCTGTAAAAGGAAAAGAGGAATAAAGTCAGTGTTTGAGTGCGTGTGGGAGGTTCACTTTGATGCAGCAGCCGTAATTATCATCTAAAATAGGAAAATTGTTTTTCATACACAATGTTTCTGACCACAAGGACATTCACTTACTGTTTGGTTTAACTGGATTAGTCACCCTCAGTGTTCTTTGGTTTTTTGCATCTGGCTGAATCCATGCATGTTTTCTGAAAGGTCATGGTCAGAATCACAACAATGGTTTTCTTGTTGTTACTCCTCTCTGAAGGCCATAACTGAGTGTGTAAGTAATATTCATGTTGTTCACTGATTCTCTGATTTAAGGTTGATAATTATTTACTGAAGATGTATGAGTAAAGTTATAATATTTGATTTTTTATTATAATTTTAAGGGGAACTTATGCCTGATTGCAAACTGACTGTATTGATACAAACTAAAACCCCTGAGATCTGAGTGGGAGATTTACAGGTAAATATGTGTTTTAACACTAGGAGATAAACACTTATCAGTGGGCAGAAAATGAAAGTGGGGCTGTTTTAGTCCCCTAAAAAGTTCCGTCTTCTTTGTCACCTGTGACCAAGGAAACCAGCACGGTTGTTCAACATTATGCTCTTGACTTATCAGGCTCCAGGTGGAAGTGCTCTGTAGCCAGGGTTGACAGAAATGGTAAGAACACAAAATTAAGCATTTCTATTTTTTATGGCAATAAAAACAATTTACCAGATTGACACAAAGTTCCAGGCAGAACCTATTTATATAATGACCCCTTTCCACCTTTGAGCAAAACAACAGTAATATGGTGTTTGCAAATCCACATAATGAATAGAAATGAGCTATTTACAGTTCTCCTCCGGAGTCCATTTCTGCTGGACTGAAATACAGACAAAAGACAATCTTAGCAGCATTTTATTTGAGGTAAAATTGCCCATTTTTTTCTCATACACATCTGCTGAATTTAGGCTTAAATGGGTTTAGTATTATCTTTTATGGTCGAAAACATACAATTGTATCCAGTAACCAACAAAATTCAGTCAAATAATAAAAAAATCACCTCTAACGCAGAAGCTTAAATTAAATGTACATTTAATTTTGATGCCATTCAACATTTTGCGTTACAGAGATATTTTTCAGTTAAGAAGCATTTGCAGTAATTATCACAGAAAATATTTACAGTATATTCATCAATTGTGTCCAAACCTACATAAAAACAATGCTGCGCCTTCTTCAGCTCCATCTATAGAGTAAAAATGCTTGTGTGACCATTAATGTTTGCTTTTGTGCACAGCAGCGAAAAGGCAGCAGAACTAAAATATAACAACTTTGACCTTGCTGATTTTGTTCCAGGTTTTCTGGGGTTCTGTGAATACATTTATTTCAGAGATAAACAAATAACACTGGTATTATTTCAGAGAAACCAAAGAGAAGTGGATCTTTCGGATAACGTCAGGTGAAATAATGCAAAAAACAAACAAAACAACAGCAATGCTGTGTCAGAAAACAACCAACTGAGTAATTATTACGAACAAAAGACGACAGAGAGGAAAAAAATGTTTTCAATACTGGTTCTCGAGGAAATTTTTTACCCCACAAAAACCCACTACCAATTTTATCAAATTAACATAACAGAGGAAATAATGGTGTGATATTAAAACATGGAGTCACCTCTTTCTGGATGTCCGCTGAGAGGTTGAACAACACTTTCTTTTCATTACAAACGCCGCTGCCAAGAGTCTAAAAGGGATCCCAGGAGCGCTCTTCACTTACAGCAGATTTTATTAAATATTAAATATTAAATATGTACGGTTCAATGTTCAGGAGAGCATAAAGCAATTTTACTGCAACACAGCGAGAACATAATATACATGTCGGTGTTCGACTCGACTCCACATCAGAATCGGTGACTCAGCAGTCACTTCACCACGTGCAATGAGTTCTCATCCTTATGCACATATTTTGTATTAGCGGATCGCGATTTAGTTGTAACCATGTCATTCTCAAAAGGTGGCATGAGCAATAAACTCCACAGGAAGACGCTACTCAGAAATCACAACATCTCCTTGACACGGTCGCCTAAGCAAAAGCAAAGCTGTAAAATGATGAGAGGAAGCTTTTCGCTAACAGCTGGTTGGATCCCCAATAAAAACAAAAAACTCACAATGAACCAGGATTCTGAGCTGAAACTTCAGGTGTTGTTATTAGTGCTAATAGTATGTCTCATGCATTTTATTCATCTTTTATATAATTTGTGTTAGAGGTGGACCGTAGTTGTGCAGCAGAAGAAGCCAGATCTGGACGTAAACAACGTCCGAAACAAGCAGTGATAGCAGTCGCATTTCCTTAGTATTAGGAACGACTTTGCAAGAATAGAAAGAAAGAATCTTAAGTCCATCTGAGCGGACCTAGTGCTATTCTCCTTAATCCTAGCAGCCGACACCTCAGTAACTTCAAATTCATAAAACCAACAGAAACGTGTTTCAAGGTGCAATAACAATAAGAAGAAGATCATTTTTTGTGTGGTTCTTATGTGGCCACAGATGAATCTAACTGTCGTGAAACAATGTCAGATGATGATGTTGGAGATAAGAAATGGGAGAAGTGACGTGTGCAGTAAAGCAGTCAGCACATTTGTAGTTGTTTTGTGTGAAGGGCAGGGTTCCTGCCACCCTCCTCAAAGTTCCTTAGTGCTGGTTAAAGTGATATGGACCCCCTCAGGCCATGACAGAGGCGTCATTCAACAAGCTGTAATGCTGTGTTCACACCAAACGTGTCTGGAGCGTCCTAAACGTGTCTAACGCTTCAAGTTGGACGTTTTTACATTTTCTGCACTTTTTAGCGTCAAACACTCCAAATCCACGTCAAGTGTCCCCACTTTCTGTCTTCTCTGGTCGGACCTCCTGTCTCTTCAATGATCTTTTTTTTCAATGGAGGATGAAAGTGAGAGAGCGGCTCGTCTTTATCTAATAAACCAAGAGAGCGTGGTTGTCGGCTGCCTCGCCTCCATATCTGTAACTAGGGGAAAAATCCAGCAGCGTTCAGAGTTTGGTGATTTTCTCCTCCAGGAGCTTAACGCTGACGAGGGTCGATTTCAGCGCTAGTTTCACTGGAACTAGAGAAAACAGACACAATAAATCTATCCTCCATCATCACTTCAGGATCTTCCGTCACTACGTCACATAGAAGGAGCTCTCTGATTGGTCCACGCTCAAGCGTCCAGCGGCCAAAGTTCAATTTCCCCAACTCGAACGTTTTGAGCATTTTGGGTATCGAAGCCGTCTAGAGTGTTGGATTCTCTCGACGCCCAGAGCTTTCAAAACGCTCTGGTCTCGACATTCGTAACGCACCGCGAATCATTTTGACACTCCAAGACGTGTGTTTATATCAACTTTGCATGTAAACTGGATGCTTTTGACGCAGCTTTAGTCGACATACAATCACAAAAGTTCTAAAAATATTTATGAAGGTTAAGAAAGTTACTTGTTTCTTTAAGGGAAAAATAAAAAATTTCTTTTTTAAGAGCAAAAACATCATTCTTGTATTTAACGGGGGGGAAAAGTTAAGTGAATATGATTAATAATCATTTATTTATCTTTGGCTTTCTCTGATGCAACGTATGACAATTAATAAAAATAAAATAGCTGAAATAAGAAAACCACAATTTAAAACAAATTGTAAACAACACTAGGCTTCATCCTGACACTTATTATTATTATTAAAATTAAAGCTTTGGAACATCTTGTATAGAAACAATGATAAAATCTTGTTTTGTTAATTACAGACCCAGTTGTTCTGTTTTTAATGCACGCCTCTCACCGTTATGTGCATCTGTATCATAATTAATCTACGCCGGCGTTGAGCAGCAGAGCCGTTACAAATCTTCCTCCTCCTTCACCTCCACCCCCTGCTGATTATTTATTATCTCCAGACTCCCGTTGCACAGCCTCTATACATATAACAATAAACCTGCTGATTCTCCTGTAGTTGGGTGAAAACATCTGCAGAGTCCCGATATAAGAAAAGCAATCCTGACCAAAACTATTTTGCAGTCCATATTTTTTTAGCAGCGAAGCCGCATATGTGCTTCTTACAGTTTGGAAAAGTCATTAATCAAAAGGACTGCAGAATAAAACTTTCCTTGCTTCAGTCCCACTCCTCCATTCCTTTATAGTTGGGTTGTTTGTGCAGCTTCACTTGATCCATGCAGAAGTGATTAAGCTGCCTTCATCTATTTGTGACGGAGGAACTGAGGCATTCAACAAGGCGCAATGGGATTTGTCATCCTATTGGAAGACATAAGGACGCGCTGTGTTTCTGGCCATTCCAGGTTGTTGTGATTTCAGCATTTGGAGGATGCAGAGAGAAAATACCATTTGGGACAATCATTCTTAGGTTAGAGAGCGCAGGCCTCACAGAAGCTGCATAAGAAGCAGATCTCAACAGATGTGTTCACTTCCTTTTCAAGCAGCATCACCCAATAAACATATCATGTGTGCTAAACGGCATGAGATCATCAGTCATAAATAAAATCACTTGTTTTTATTTTATTTCATTTCAATCACAAAATTGGTGTATGTTGCTGCTAAAAGGAAAGACTTTTAATCCATCACATTTAATCAAATATGAATTAGTTCATCTCTCACTTTATGTGTATATAGTCACATTCAATAAATTAGCATATTTATTTTAGTAAGAAAGTTGACTAAGTAATTAAGATTATATTGATTATTTACAATCAAACTGATGATTAAAGTTATTTCTGTTAATTAAGATGACTTAATTAACAGAAATAAAACTGTTTTTATTTAGTCCACATCTTTGTATTCAAAACTGTATGTTTAAACCAGACAGTAAAAAAATGTGTGATTAATAAAGCTTTACTGGAACGCACATTAGTAAATATAAGCAGAAGATCTTATCCACAAAAATGAGTTGCTGCTCACACAGGACTGAAGGCTGAAGCTTTTCTCATAAGTCATTTTGCAACTTATGAAGAAATGCATTTTCCACGACTTAAGTTTTTCTTCCACTTAATTATGATCTCAGAGCTTCTTTTTGACAAACTGATCAAACAGGTCTGATCTGCAGGCTGAAGAACTCCCAAACCCTCAAATTCCCAGATAAATATCTTATGGGTGTGTCAGGTCAGAAAGAACAAGAAGCCCAAACTGCTGCTTATTTTTGTTTGTTTGGTTTGTTTCTTTAATTTGATTGAGGATCTGTTCCCAGCAGGTTCCTCTATATTGCACCCAAGACCCCAATATATGTTACCATCACAATAATTAAACAACACAATCTCACCACAAAAAAAATAGAAACTCCAATGATATTTATTATATGGATGGCAGTAAAATATTGATAGATTAAAACGTTTTAAAAAAACCTCGAGACCGATTTTATTCTGTGACGGGAAAGTTAATTACCTGTGTCATATTCCCACTGAGTAGGAAATAGAGTAACGGATGTTAATTAAATAGTGTTTAGCTCTATTCACTCTTCAAAAACAAATGTTTCAGGGAAATCCTGCAAGTATTTAAAAAAAAAAAGGTCAATTGTCATTCATAAATATTTCAAAATAAACCAATAATATTAAAGATAAGCTTTTTTAATAGTCATAGATTAAACAAAGACCTTCCCGGCATCAAATATGTGAAATAAAGCCAGTGTGCGTTTCTGCTTCAGACAGTTTAATCCTAAGTAAATGTTTAATTTTCAGTGTTAGTCACTGAAACTAATTAATTATCTGCATTAACAATTAATTCCTGAACCAAATGTATAATTGTTGAATCGGCTAATCCCAAACGGAAAACACTAAACATGTGCTGGATGTGTTGAGTCTGCTTCGCAAAAACCTCAGACTGCAATCAAAGTGTTGGAATCAGAACTCTTAAAGACTTCCCTCGCTGCAGCATCGTCTGCAAAAATGCTCTGATTAGACGTCGGCTCACGTTTTAAAGGATTCGCTGGCCCATAATCAGCATTCAGAGAAACAGCAGAGCTCCAAATTAGTTTTTTTATAATTACAAAACATAAATCAAATCAAATATTTATGAAAAGGGATGGGATGTGGTTTGTTTCTGGATAATTTGAAGTCATATGAGTTGGGAGTCTTAGGATCCATTAGCAAAATGTTCAAGAGAAGCAGATGAGAAGACATTTTCAGTATCAGTAATTCTGCAAGGAAGATGGAATCAAATGGCAAAGTGCCATTATTGTTGTATCGGCCCTGGAGTCTTCCTCTCCTTCATAGCCGTGGGAGGTTTGTCATTATTTCTGCAAAACCAAGGGAATCTGTAAGTAGATGGGAGTAATAGGAAGTGCATTACATTTCATGTCAGGTTACTTAATGATCAGCATCCCTATGTTCATCTTTTCCAGTTTCTTGACCAACAGGTCACCAGTAGAAATCTTAACTGGGGTTATTTTGTCTAATATTTAGCAGAACCGTAAAGTCAATGCAGGTACTTTAGATTTTGCTGCGTCAAAGAATGAAAAAAACTCTTTTCTTTTCATCTTTAAATCTTCTTTATTCACACCATCTGACTGTAAAAAGTGTAAACTGCGTTAACCACCGCATGGATGTTTCACCTCGGTACAGCTGAGATATTTAGAGTGCAGAGGAGTAGAAATGCCTCCGTCACTTTCGGCCATGTTTCAAAGCTTATGGAGCTCTGAGACGTCCCAGCTGCTGTAGCTCTGCTGTAGCTGCGGGCTCCAAGATGCAAAAAGTAAAACTCCAAAAGCTGTCAGCGATGGTTGAAGGTGACACAAACCAGACATGTGCATTATTTCTGTGGTTCAGCTTAAAGTTCAGTATTTTAAGCAGAATAAAGTAAAAAAACAAGAATCTACTTTGGATTTGTTACAACAATCAAGTTTTCCAACTGTACCTGAATGCAGCACTAGAGGCTAATGGGACAATCGGCTCTTCCCAAAGTTGATTTCTTCTACTTTCATTTTAAAGCCTGTCTGGATGCTTCAGAGCTCCGCTGGTGCTTTGATGCCCGTACTCAGCTTGTTTTACGTGTGTTTGTTAAAGTGTACATTCAGCTCTCTACTCTTATCTACTGCAGTTGCATAAGAAACCTTAATTTTCTTAAGTAGCAAAAGTTTAATAGCTTTTTTTTTTGGGTGTGTTGCTTTTTAAAGCTGCACAACATGCATTGCATTTTTCGCAGGTATGCTGCAGGAATTTTGGTCATTTATTTAGGAGGTAAAACAATCAATCAATCAATCAATAAAACAAAAAAAATACTTTATTTATCCCAAGGGAAATTAAATGTTGTTGGAGTAAATCAGTTAACTGAGGAGTCGTTGTAGACGGTAATGGCTGTGGGCAGGAAAGATCTTCTGTAGCGGCCTGTTTTACCACTAAGCTGAAGAAGCCTCTGACTGAAGAGACTCTGTTTTCCAGTAACAGTCTCATGAAGAGGATTTTCAGGGTTGTCTATGATTTTCTTGATTTTATGTAAAATCCTTCTTCCCATCATCGTCTCCAGAGATTCCACATGTGTCCTCAGAACAGACCCAGCCGTCTTCTTCAGGTTGTTGAGCCTTTTTAGGTCTCTCGCTCTGAAGCTGCTGCCCCAACAGATGATGGCAGAGGAGATGAAACTCTCAACAACAGACTTATAGAAGATCTGCTGCATCTTGCTGCCAACCTTGAAGGATTTTAGCTTCCTCAGGAAGTAAAGTCGGCTTTGTCCCTTCTTGTAGACGCTTCACTGTTGTCCAGTCTATCATCCAGATGAACATCGATGTATTTGTATTCATCAACCCTCACTACTTCTCCCATAATGAAAATAGGGGTCGATCTGACGCTGTTTCTCCTGAAATCTACAATCATCTCTATTGTTTTTGTTTTGTCCATCTCTGATAACACCTGAGTATTTCTGTAGTCTGACTTGTTCTGGAAGTCTGAAGTGTACAAAGTGAAAAGGAATGGTGAGAGTACAGTCCCCTGTGGTGCTCCTGTGCTGCTTATCAACTGGTTAGACACACAGTCCTTTAGTCTGACAAACTCTGGTCTGTTGGTCAGGTAGTCATTGATCCAGGCGATTGCTGAGGCCTCCACCCGAGTCTTCTGGAGTTTCTGACAAAGCAGATCAGGCTGAAGATCTTGAAGAACATGATCCTCACAGAGTTGTCTGCTTAGTCCAGTGTGATTGTTGAAGCAGCTGTGTGATGGAAACTTCAACTCCAACTCCATGATGATAAGCAAACGGCAGGAGGTCCTGATATGTGCTGGTTTGCTTACACAGGCGGGCCAACAGGAGTCTTTCCAGGACCTTCATGACGTGGGATGTCAGTGCAACTAGTCTGTAGTCATTGATGTCTGATGGGTGAGGTTTCTTTGGTACTGGAACCAGACAGGATGTCTTCCACAACAGTTGAACTTTCTCTTGGGTCAGGCTAAGGTTAATAATGTATTCTGCCCAGCTACGCTAGGATGCTCAATGTTTTCTACAGTCTAGCCTCCATTTTATTATTATTTTATGTTAACTGGTAAAATTTCTGCTCAGGGATAAATATTTTTGTTTTACTTGATGCTAAACAGCCAGGAGGCAAGGAGGAGTAGTTACGTTGGTACAGAGCTGAGCTGCTGCTCCCTCTGACTTATATGTTCGTAAATGTGCTAAAAAACACAGAAACTATAGAAATTATATGAATCTCGTACTAAACATTTTCTTTCATTGATCAAATGCTGGTAAAATGGAGGCTTACACTTATCTATAGTGAAGGTGTCATGGCAACCTGCTGCTTGCCCAGACTTCCTGCTTCTGCATGTCATGTGACAACAGTCAGAGCTCCGCCCACACCCTGCAAAGCAGCAACACAGCCTTGAGTGCCCACCAGGTGAGCTACATCAGGTAAATGAGCAACTCTCACTGGGATTCAAACAGAAAGCTGAACAGCTGCAAGTGCGCAGAAGCACTAAAACTGAGGAAAAGGACTTTACACTTAAAGGATTTTCCAGGAATTTGCATGAATTAAAGTCAAAATCCTCTTTTACATATTGACTTAAAGTAGAAATCCATATGACTTGGACAAAACTGTAAACAATTTCTTAATGTCTTTTCTTATTTGTTTAAACTTTTATGATAATATAATTATGTATACTTTCTAGTTTAGTGTAATAATGTTACAGTTTTTCCGTTCAAAGGTTTTTCACCTTCATCACAGCTACATAACATTATATTAACTATATCTTCTGTCTCAACTACTACAATAAAAACAAACTGAGTGAAATCTAGAAACTGGTCCTGGACAACTCACAGCCACCAAGTTAATAATTTCATACTCTACTCACCTCTCTAAAATTATAAAACTCTTTACCAACTGCAGACCCTTTACATCTTTCTTCTTTTTCCACTTTTCCAGTTCCTTATTGGAAAAGCTGATTTCATTACTTCATTCTTGTTCCTCTGACTGCTACTAACATCCCGCAAGTGTAAAGTGTGCCAACACAGGAACGAACCGTTTTAAACAGACACCGGGGGGTGCAAAATACAAATTAATTTGAATTCAGATTAATGCATTTAATGGCACACATAAATATTTTTTGCACGGGTTCAGGTTTAAAATAGAAAAACTGCATTTGTTCTTTGGACGTGCTCAATCTACAAACCAGGCGGCCGGGTTGTCCAGTTGGCCTCTTTAGGGTGTTTGGGATTCTGCAGGTTTATTATGAGACATGAGTTCCAGATTGGATTAAGAAGCCTCTCAGACTGAAAGCACTTAGTGCTTTACTTTGTGCAGCAGATTTAATGATTCAAATGATGGCAGCCGTCCAGGGTATCGCCGAATGAGGCCTTGGGACTGATGGTGACAGCGAGGTGAGAGCTCAGCTCGACTAAGAAAGGAATTTTGCTCAGTTGGCTTTTTCCTTATCTTTTCCAGTAAAACATATGTGAATCTTCAAGATCAAGCTCCTGTTATCTTTTGCAAGTCAAGAAGATTTTAAAAAAGAGAAAAAGGTGGTTTTGGACTTTTGTCCCCGCCTCCCATTTCTTCCGTCAGCCACACAAATCAAACATCTCAAAACATAACAAGACAGTTTGGCATCACCTCTAACTCTGCGAGTAGTGAAATCCTGTTAGTGGTTAAATGAGAGGTGAGACAAACAGCAGAGACAAAAGGCACAAAGAGAGCAGCCCTCAGAGCGACAGTCTGTGTCGTCCCAAACATAATTTAACCAAACCTACGGTGACGCATCGATGATAACAAGACTTATTAGGTTGGCTTTGTTTTTGTCAATATCAGTAAGGGCTGCCAACAAACGCCCGGATCAAATGATGAACCACGAGAAAGACCCTTTTCTGCTCAGAGAAGACATGTTTGTAACGACCTGTCAGCAGACGGCGATGATCTGTAGGACTGCGGATCGAGTTTGTAGCTGCTGTGTTTCTGTCAGTTATGTTTCACATTTCTGGAGATAGTTTTGTCACATCCTGTGAGTGACTGTTTTACTCATCAGGGTTATGTTGTTTCTATGGTTTCCTGTTGAAGCCCCCCCCCCCTACCCTCAAAGCATCTAACATATTAGGTTAGTCTGACTAACCAGTTTATTGTTCCATTAATCTCTGGTCCCAATATACATGCTCCGTGATCAGTTTGTTCTCTTTGTTCGGCTCCCAGTTGTTTTGAACCTTCATGAAGTTTAACTTGATTAAGTACCGGCCCATTTCCTCCCTGTTTTAAGGACCTCTGTATCCTAACAATATCATCCTGCTTCCATTATTAGGTTTGGTAAAGCTCAACTAAATGGTAATGGAGGTTTAAACCGAGGTGGCGTCAGTTCACGACTCGTTATGAATCAGCAAGTTTAGTTTATTACTCAAATTAGTCCAAAATGTTTTCTGTCTGAGGAACCTCAGCGGATTGCATGGAGTTGCTTTCTTGCAGCGTTCACTCATTCTTAACCAGCATGCTTGCAGTGACAGTGGAGAGGCACAACTCCTTTGAGCAGGAAGAAATCCCCTGCAGAACCAGAAGCTGAACCTGAACCGGGCTCTGTTTGAGCGGCCGTCTGCAACGACTGACTGGACGTTTGAACAGACAGAAAATGAGAAGAAGGAAGGTGTCACAGCTGACAGATCTCCAGGCCAGGTGCAGCTTCTAAGGAGAGAAAACTAAAAGAACCACAGAGAAAGATCCGGATAAACTAGCCTCCTCATTCTGAAATACTATGGTTGTCCAGCACTGGTCTGGTGACTCTCTACACTCTCAGTCACTAACAATAAAAGTACTTTAGTAATACAGAGAATGTCAGAAAAAATAAAAAAAACACCATTAGAAAAATAAAGCATTGAAATGACATTTAATTCTGAATAATATGTCTGCTTTCAGCATCACCAGAGGTGCATAAACTACCTGAAAAAAGTAACCAAGAAAAAGTTGAAATACCATAACTAAAAGTGACTTTGGTCAAAGTTGAAGTCACCCATGAGAAAATTACTTGAGTAAAAGTCTTAAAGAAGCTCACAGTAAATGCAGTTCAAAAGAATTTTATGAAAAAATGTACTTAAGCATCAAAGGTACACGTACAAGTATTTTATAGTACGCATGAAAAGAAGCAACACAACCCAATATTATTCTCCCCTCGTGTTTCTTATTTCACTTTTTCAAGTGAATGAAATGTAGTATAGAATAAAACTCAAAAAACAAACTTGTCTTCTTTGCTAAATTTAACAGGAACACTTTTTAACTATGTTGGGAGAATCCTCAGCCCACAGTTAACGTTAATCTTAGCAAGAGTACCGTACGTGGTTCTTCTCATCCTCTCGGAACCGCGCATAAGCCTTTGATTATTTAGATTTTGTGAGGTGTAACGAGGTAAAACTAAACGTTTTAACTTTTAAATGTAGTGAAGTAAAAGTCCTGATTTAAAAACAAGAAAACTACTGATCATCTGGGCAGCATGACCCACTTCCATCATGCATCAGTTACCAGGTAACATTTCAGATATGAGACACAAAACATGTCGCTGTCACTGTTCCAGGTATCACAATCACAGTCATTATGATCCTTTCACCAGGAACACTTTTTCAGCCTCAACAGGCTTCTTCTTGGAAATCAAAGGCTTTAGATTTAAACAGACACCGGCCGCCCTTTTCTAAAAGTACGATTTAAAAGGAGCTGAAATTACGTTAAAGGATGTTTTAAGTGGGACTTAAGTCTCCTTGAAGGGAACACTTTTTTTTTGCTGTGTTTGAAGAGATATTAGAGAAAAAAATCATATCACCTGTGAACTTCTGAAAGCAAGCAGGAAAATTATGTCTTTTTTGTGTTGCACAAATAACTCCGATAAAATAACAGAAAAGTTTGATGCAAAACTTCAGATGAACGAACACATCTATATCCAAAAGATGCCCAAAGACAAAGCACTAAAATGCAAGAAATAAACATCACATCCAGTCACCGAGGATTTTCCTACAGTTTTACATTATTATTCATGAGTCCTGGCTTCTCATTAGGCCTTAAATGGCTGAATGGCACTAATCCCCTGATGTCGTCTGCAGGAGCTGCTAATTGCTTCACTGGCCGAGGTCTCGTGTCCTACGGTAAGCAGAAGTGTGGCATAAACTCGATTCTTGTTACCTAATCAGTCTGTCTGGCTGACTGACTGGGTGTCCTGGCTGTGCTGTTGTTTCTATGGAAATATTTTAGGAGAATTAAGACCATGCACACCAGGGGCGCCGCTAATAGAGCAGCCACATGCCCCTGGGCGATGCTCGTTTCTCTCATTCAGAGCATGTTCTTTTTATGCCTGCTTCAGGGTTAGTTTACTGGTGGTTCCTAGAATCTCTAAAAGCACAATGGGAGGCAGATCTTTCAGTTATCAGGCTCCTCTCCTGTGGAACCAGCTTCCAGCTTTAGTCCGTGAGGCAGACACCCTGTGTAGTTTCAAATCTAGGCTTAAAACCTTCCTGTTTGGTAAAGTTTGTAGTTAGGAAGAGGTAGAGAGGACAGCCTAATCCGGTTGGGGGAGGAACTCAGTCTAGACAGACGGTTCTCCTTTGCTCTACCTTCTTCATGTCTCACTCTACAGGGTTAAGTTATTTAAGTTTTTCTATAGTTCTGCTGCTATAGGCTTAGACTGCTGGAGGACAATCTGACCACTTCTCTCTCTGCTACTTTCTTCCTTTGTCCAATCTACTTAGTTACCGTTATTTCAACCTTGTTAACC
>JAVLVB010000668.1:373910-397314 GCA_032876305.1 Orestias chungarensis
CCCCCCCCCCCCCGGAATAAAACCGGCTCTCACAACAGATGGAGTCGGTGCATACAGTGGAAGCTTCGACTCTTGTTTAAACAGATTAGCCGAAGGGACGCAGCCTTAAATATTTCACTGCTCAGTGCACAGGTGTGTTCATTAGATCATCTGTATCAATGTTCCCACATGTGACGGCCGGGTTCGGAGCAGATGGCTGCAGTGCAGGCGGGACCTGATGAATGCAGCGCCGGCTTTATTAGTTTTACTGACGGCGGCTGTTATCTTTCTCTGTAAACAAGCCAAGCTAATACTGGCCCTACTTCGGTTTCAATGAATGAAAAGTCAGTGGGAATTCATTTCATTTCTAGTATTTATATATTGCAGAAATGTCTGTGAATGTTTGTTCTGTGTTTTATTGGCTTGATTAGTTGCTTTTTTTATGGTTCATGTGTTCATTTACATATGAACCGTACGAAGTCCTTTCAGATTTCAAATGTCTACGCTGTAATTGTATTTTTATGGTCAGGATTTAGCATCTCAGTCAGGAGTTGTTTGTAAAAGAAGCATTTAATCAATAAAAAGAGGGATAAGACATTAACATCTCCACAGGGTCTGATCTTGATAGGAGGCAAAATAATTAAAATATTTGTATTTAAATTATAGAGGAAATCAACAAAAACTTAATGTGAAGGTCCACACAGAGAGCCAGAGCACATTTGCAGAATGCTGAATAATTTCACATATAAACAAAAATCAAGTCAAGTTGAAGGACGTTTATTTTTGACTGGAAATGATGCACACTTTCCATAAAATATATTTAAAAGCGATAAAAAGAGTTTAAATTATTTTAAAAAAGCTTAAAGCCTTTAAAGTTTTAAATAATCATTTATTTTCTCTTTAACAATCAGTGTGGAATTCTTAATTGGTATCACATAAATCCTCTAGTAAGAGTATAAAAGTGAAAGTAGTGAGTTCCAGATGATCTCCTCAGATAGAGAGAAAATTACACATTCTTTTTCTAATAAAGGGAACCAGATTCTGCAAGTAAATGAGTGAAGAGAGCAGCAACACACGCCGGCTTCACCCCTAAGAGCCGGCTCCAGTTACAGCTGCTCATAAATATACACTTCTGAGAGCCCGATGTCAGCAGTATGCCTGGGAGAGGGAAGCTTTATGAGCTCCGGGTCCCATTTCTGGTCATAAGAGATGAATTTCCGTCAGGGTTTGTGTTTATGCATTTCTATGAAGACGTATTTCCAACTCAGAAGGACAGAAGATTAAAAAAAACAGGTATGAAGAGTTTGTTCACATTTCTAAAACGGTAAAAATATTGGTGACAGATTTTTCAGTCCATCACAAACGGCCCGTTTCTAAATCATTATAGGACTTTCAATTGGATTAATTTCATAAATTCAGTTTTAAATGTTCCTTTCAGTACCAAGTCTTAAACCCTGTGATCAACCTCCTGCAGCTTCAGTAATACACCAGAGGAATTACACTGATTAGCTCATTCAGAGAGCTGGACTAAGTCTGACGGGAGTAAATGGGTTTTGCTTGATCTGCCAGGTGGAGGTGACTCCTCAGCAACATCTGCTCCAGGCGTTCTGCACATGACGGTTCCTCGTTCAGATAAAACTCATACAGAGGTCTCCTTGTGTCAAGCAGTTAAACTGATTTATGTCTATAGCACCAAATAAGAAACATCCTCTCAAGGCACTTTAGAACATGATTCTTTTCAAACCAATCATCCATATATTCCAATTCATCCTCGCAGTCAAACAAAGAAAAGTTTTCACTCTAGAGAAACCCAGCAGATTGCACAGAGTCTTTGACTTGCAGCACTTAATTCAGCACGAGAGGCCGGACATGTGAAATGAGTTCTCATCCTTGGGACATATTGTCTATAACTGGAATTAGTTGTAATCATATAAAACCCAAAAGGTGGCATGAGCAATAAACTCCACAGGAAGACGCTAGCTCAGGAATCACAACATCTCCTTGACACGGTCGATTAAGCAAAAGCAAAGCTGTAAAATGATGAGAGGAACTTTTCTCTAGCAGCTGGTTGGATCCTCCATAAACAGGAGAAACTTACCATGAACCAGGATTCTGAGATGAAACTTCAGGTGTTTGTTTGTATGAGTGCTAATAGCATGTCTCATGACAATATGACGGGACATGCTGCATTTTATTCATCTTTTATATAATTTATGTTAGACGTGCGCCGTAGTTGTGCAGCAGAAGAAGCCAGACGTGGTAAATCTGGACATAAACAACATCCGAAGCAAGCGGTGCCGAGTTTAGCTTTCTTTTTTTCTCAGCATCCTTCATCTTGTCCTGGTCTTGTGACGATACGGTCAGTTCCCGTTACTCAAACTTTAACATCCATCCTGCTGCTGTGGGACATCTAGATTCTTCTTCTGTGGACGTAAACCGTTCACGCAGAATTCTGATGGCGGTCGCAATAAATCAGTGGCATTAATGGCGATGCAAAAATAAATTCATTGACAATCAAAACCGGCTGTGTGATCGTAGCCGTGCTGCTTATGAACCTCTCGGCAGCCGCACCGCAATCATTTCACGTTACCTCTCCTACTGTTAAGTGTCTCTGTACCTGCTTATGTCCAACAGATGGAAACCATAATAAACCACCTGGCATATCAGCTTAATTTGCTCCAAAAGGTAACAGAATCATTTACCAAGCACAGCTCATTGGCTTTATATGAAGACTGTCAGCAGCACTGACTAAAAGAACATCAGCAGTCATCCTGAGTCGGTTCACGTACAGGCAGCTTCATTAGAAAGTGACAACGTGGATGGCTTCTCCTCCGACATGAGCATTATTTCTGATCAGAGTCAGACCCAACAGAAATAATTTGACATCAGAAATTCTTCAAAGTGATCCTTCAAGCTCAGGCTCACAGGGGGTCTGCTGTAATAGCCGTCATTTGTATGCTGCATGCTAAATTTTAGTGTGGCTGCAGAGTTGGACTGGAAAACGTTGTCAGGAAATCCAAATGAATCACATAGGGGCTTAACCCACCGTTGTGCTTTCTGGTGCGTCCTGAAGCTCCTTCGTGTTCACAGACGCGCTCATTCACGTTTAAACAACGGCAGAGAAATTAATTAGATTATCAAAGTCTGGATGTTTTTCAGAAGGTTTTGCTGTCGCGTTCAGAATTCATTTCTCAGGAGGGATCTCAAAGATTGGGAGGCCACACATACAAATCGGCACCATGCAGTCAAATATGTGTTTTTCAGTTTGGCCTCAGCTGAAGCGTAGAGACAGAATAAATGGATTTTCCACAAGAGACAGAAGGAAAATATTTCTCAAGTGCTGCACGTGTCGCTCTCCTCTTAGCGTTTCTAGTTATTTATTTAGCTCTGTTGTAAACCAAATTTGCTGTGTGTGTGTGTGTGTGTGTGTGTGTGTGTGTGTGTGTGTGTGTGTGTGTGTGTGTGTGTGTGTGTGTGTGTGTGTGTGTGTGTGTGTGTGTGTGTGTGTGTGTGTGTGTGTGTGTGTGTGTGTGTGTGTGTGTGTGTGTGTGTGTGTGTGTGTGTGTGTGTGTGTGTGTGTGTGTTTGTGTGATGTTGATGACATCAGTCCTGCTGGTACTTCAGGAGAAGTCGAGCATTTGGGTTACAAAGTTACAAAACCATTTCTACAGTAGAGCAACAACACATGAACACTAGCAGACGCTAGCATAGACATAAATGGCTCTCAACTGTAATAATAGCTTTCTTTGTAATTTGGCGTTATTCTATAAAGTGATTGTGTTGTTAAATATTTCTGTCTGCTGCTGATTTGCTGTTATGTATCCTAGATCAAACATGAACATTTGTGTATTCCAACCTTGGATTTACTGTAGGTTTGGGGTTCATTAGTATTCCCCAGTATGATGACGTGTCACTGAGGCAGTAGATTTTTTACATGATTTGACTGTAAAGCTCAAGCTTAGACACTTATTATTGTGTAAAATCTTTATTATCTTAGTACTATTGCATTAACAGCAGTAAAGTTGCTGTATATTACAACCTCAGACGTTACAGTAGGTTTAATAGGTGGCCTTTTATTTGGAGTTTGCTATAAGTGTGTGCGCACATGCACAAATCCGTTTTGATTCTCTGCAGGGAGGCGCTTGGAGGCTGAGGCTGGGCTGGCTGCTCCAACCACATCTGTTGATTCCTCACAGGTATGGCTGATTCCACTGATCATCTGCTGCAGCATAAGAGGGGTGGATCTCTAGTCACTCACTGCCGGATTGTTACCTTAGCATGGTACTCTCTAGCCCCCCTGTGATCTCTTTGTGTGTTAGAGATATTGTTGCTTACTTGTGCTCTCTCCGTGTCCATGACTGGACCCACTCCACCACCGTCTCACTGTGCTGCCTGTCCACCCTCCGCCGTACCGCACAGCCTCCATCTGCAACCACGACCCTCTGGCTCACCTTCTCATGCCGCCGCACGACCACCGAATTCCCCGTTGTTTCCGCTCACCTCTCCCTGGCGGTCCTTCACCTCTCACAACGTCAGACAGTTTCAGTTAACTTCACTCAGGAAGGAAGGAACCACACTCACCTCTCTGTCTCCCTCCAGAGCTCCCGGTTTTTCCGCTCCCTTCCCCTCCTTCCACCTCCGGACCAGGGAACTCCTCCCGCACTGTCATCTAGGATTAAAATAAAATCCTTAAACTTTATATCGGTCTTCAGAGTTCCTCCTGTTTTTGGGTTAAAGCTATTAAAAGCCATGACACCCATGCATTTAGGTGTGTGTGTGAACATGTATGTCTGGGAACATGCATGCGTGGAAAGCCCAGGGTGGCTTGGTTACATGACTGACTCCTGGCCTGAAAACATCTCCCAGTCCGGCCCTGATTGTCACTGCAAATATCTGATTGGCTTTCAAATGATTCCTCTCCTCAGCAGCAAACGTGCCTTGAGTTTGTTCCTTGTTGCCTCAAAGGTGACTCAAAGTGCCTGCTAGAGTAACCATGGTAACCAGCTAAGCAGATAATGGAAGAAAATGTCTCCTGGATGCTTTGTGAAGAAGTGTTGGAGGACCAGGTGGTGGTGGGGGACAGCACCCTGCTTTTAGGTTTCTATTGACAGCGTATCTATTAGCTCCTCCTTTAATACCAAATGTGCAAGAAATAAACTTTTAGTCAGAGGTGAATTTCTCTAGACTTACATCAACTCCGATTGGAATTTTGCATCTGGCTGCATTTTTTTTTAACGAGGCCATGATTAAACAAAAAGCTCCTAAAACAAGTTTTATTCCATGAGATGTTGGACTTTATGAGAGCCTGAAGTCCCAAAACAAAATTTCTGGGATGTTTAGCTGATACAGGGAGAGCGGTCAGTTTCAATGAGGATGAAGAAAGTGAATGTTGGCTGTTTTTGACAATAAGAAAGAAAAAGGACATTTATACCTAGAAGTTGCCTGTTCTTGAAAGAGTGTTTTTGCAGATATTTTGTTGACTGTTTTTTATACAACAAAATATTATACAGCTCTCTAGAGCTTTGGCCACTCTTTTGACAATTTTGTATATCAGCCACTTTGTTTAATTAGACATTTTGAAGAATGAAATTCATCATGTTATTAAAAACATAAACCCATATTCATTGATTGTATGTTTTACTCCTAAGTTTCTTACATTAATCAGACTCAGGGATAATTTATGCCAAATCTTCAATACTCATTTTTACGTTACGCTACGTTTTACGTGATTTTATTCAATCTTTTTTTTCCACACGTACAGAAAATCTAGTCCAGCGCTTTGCTTTGACTTAACCAATTTGAACCTTTTCTCTAAAACAAAAAACACAGTAGTTTATGTATTAAATACATTTTCCATGAAATCAATATTTTCATTTGCATCTAAAAAAAACCTTGTTAAATGCAAACTGATTCTCTAAATCCCTTTGGACCTTCCTCTAACCGATCAATCAACGCTTCTCTGCTGTGGCATCGATTGAAAACCCGCCTTAATTATGAAGCGATGATTTTTTCAGCAGCACATTCTGTAGTTTCTTCTTGTTCTTCCATTCGTTATAGTTTCAATACTTGAAAACAGATCAAATTGTTTTTTTATATTTGTGCCCATAAATATAAGAATATCGCTGATTAAGGGAGAGTAACAGAAATAGAAAAACGCATTATGAATTATGAGTGAGTAATCTGGCCAGATGTTCGTATCTCACATCCTGACACTAAAACAAGCTTCATAACTTCAAATGATATAAAAGCTTCAGAACAGCTTATATCATAACAGTAGATTTTTGCCTATTTAAAAACAAATAGAAGTAAAAAAAATACTTTTAGATTCACGGGGTAAGTAAACATCTAGATAAACACTATTTACCAGAATACTTCATCTTAGCCGAATAACGAAGTTTAAAGATTACCTGAAGCCAGGCAGGGAACCGCAGAGAAGAAGCTCTGAGGAGAAAAGATGAGATGGATGAATGCAAAAAAACATGGTTTTGATTTAGGTTTTCAAAAGTTTCGCTTCATATAAAACAAATGAATGGTTTACAACCTGATCTGAGTCATAATAACTTTATGAGGCTCTATCACAGAGATGCTAAAGTAAAAAAACGAAATAATAAATGGGAGAAAAAAAATGTATAAACTGTTTGAACAAATTGATTCCTGGCTAACTCTGCGTTCTTGTAAAGGCAGTCGGAGCTTTTATCTCCAGCAAATTATGATTCATAGGATCCGCACTCGTGCTTTCAGTGTTCGTTGGCTCTGACTCAGGGTCGGACTCATCCCTGAGGACAAAGTGAGATGCAGTTCAGTGAATGAGTTATGGTTAAGTCATTTTTAGGAAGATGAAGGCCGTTTAAAATAGACAAGGACTTCTGGGAAGCGTATAATTTATCAGAGCGAGCCTGAGATCAACACAAACCACCTACTGACTTTAAATAATAAAGCCAGGTGTCCTCAGAAGACTCAAAAGTGAGGAAAAATATTCCCCGCCGCAGAGCTGAACAGGTCCAAACGCTGAACTACTAGTTTGTAGGAATGAAGAGTAGAATAAAGTCATATTCATACACTTTATCCCAGTGGATATTAAACATCGGCTGTAGCTAAAGTTAGTGAACCACATTAGGCTGCAAATCATCCAGTTTGTTAGCCTAATTTCAGCTGGAGCTGCAGAAAATTTATCCTTGCAGTTCATTTTCCAAACAAGCAAATCCAGTGTTGAGGTTATTTTGACACTGTTTCTAAGAGAGCTCCAGTATCTTTACAGTGAGCTGCGGTCAGACTCATGAACTGAACTGAAGATTTTCTATTTTTCTCTTTGAAGCGTTTGATCTCGTTTGAGCTTCATATGAGTTGCAGGTTTAGACTGTTTCTTTATTTGTTTGCTTTCTGAAGAATAACTGTACCATTTTCAATGTTACCACGTCTGCCCCCCCCATTCTCAACACGTTCTACAGAGGAACAATTGAAAGCATCCTGAGCGGATGCATCACCGTCTGGTTCGGATATTGTACTGCGTCTGACTGCAGGACTCTCCAGCGAGTAGTGAGGACAGCTGAAAAGGTCATTGGGGTCGCTCTTCCATCTCTCACGGACATTTTTAACACCCGCTGCATCCGCCAAGCTCTAAGCATTGTGGTTGATCCAACCCATCCATCACAGCTGGTCTGCTCCCGTCTGGGAGGCGATACCGCAGCATCCGGACTAACACATCCAGACTGTGTAACAGCTTTTTTCCACAGGCAATCAGACTCCTCAATACAGCACTGTAACAATTTCCTCTGTATTGACTGTATTGACTATGTTACTTGCATTTTTTTTTTTGCACACCTGCTAGAACTGCACAAGTTTTCTTTCAATTTCTGCACCTTACCTGTATTTTTTTGCACCTTATTTAGTTTTTAGGCACCTTATGTGCATTGCCAATTTTACGCTGCTAATGTACAACCTCAGGAACAATTGTACCATCTATTGACCATCATGTACTAACACTTGTCTTTAGTCCTGTCATGTAATTACTGTTTACATTAGGGATAATTAGGAATATCTTTTGTAGTTATTTATTATAGGATTTTTTGTATTTATTGATGTATTTACACTGTTTTGTTCTGTCTTGCACTTTTTGTACCGTGTTACATCCTAGAGGAACGCTGTTTCATTTCAATATGTACTTGTATGTAGCTGAAATGACAATAAAACCTCTCTGACTCTCTTGCTAACTTATTAACAATCCTGTGAACGATTCCACATTTGGTTAAAATACTTTCAGAGACGTCATTGATTGTTATCCACCATGAAAGAGTGGATAACTGTAAAAGACACCCAGGCCTCTTGTCTGGTGGATAATCCGACTGACACAATAATTTTGTGATATTTTGCCCAACATGGAAGAGGAAATGTAATAAATGGTGCTTGAACCCAGTTTTACTGAGCATGCAGATCATTCCCCTCACTCATGACCTTTCTTTTCCCATCCAAGGCTGGACAGCAGATTAAAGATCGAAATAGGAGCTGTCAACCTTAAATTAAATATTTGGTGGTGATATATGGAGATAAATCATATTTAGGACATACCTTGAATATATAGTTAGATAAAATGCAACATGAAGCAGAGAACGACAGATTTTAACAGTCATTTTATCCGGTGAATCTATGTTTCTATGATCGACCTTTCAGCCTTGGCTACGTAATGTTCCACGCTCCGGATCATCTGAGCTGAGAGCTGCATTCTTCCAGCAGACATATACTCTCTCAATTAACAGCAATATTGTTTCAAAAGTCTGCGATGGGATGCCAGCTGCATCTTGTAACTGCTTTTGACAAAGTAAGATGCCCACGGATCAACAGCTCGGACCACTCATGCGTTTACAAGAACGGCACCATAATTGATGTTTGTTACAATTAATGAAGGAGTAATTATACAGTTTATCTTCTTCCAACACATCCTGTAATCACTGTTCTTCAAACCCCTGACTGCTACAGCAGGGTCAGCCTAAACCCTCAGTTTTGGTCGGTTTTGGCGGCCCAGTGTGGACAAAAGCGGTAGTGTTTTAGCCTGAAGGAAGACTACATTTCCCATGAGCACCAGCGAATAGCATGGTAAAATCCTGATCTCCTGGTCTCCTGATGAGTTGGATTGAAGTACATTTCTGTTTCTAGTGTCTGTGTGATGGATGAATAGCGATGAGGTGATGAATCTAATTGAGGTGAATCTAATTTATCAGATGATGATGTTGAAGATAAGAAATGGGGGAAGTGACGTATGCAGTAAAGCAGTCAGCACATTTGTAGTTGTTTAGTGTGGAAGGCAGGGTTCCTGCCACCCTCCTCAAAGTTGCTTAGTGCTGGTTAAAGCGATACGGACCCCCTCAGGTCATGACAGAGGCGTCATCCTTCGAGCTGTAAGTCGACGTATGATCACAAAAGTTATGAAAATATTTTAAGTTGCTTTCATATGACGTCAGCCTTCTCTTTGGAGCTGTCATACATCCATGCATGAAATTGACGGCTTTATCTCAACAACTTATTTGAAATACAGGAACTGATGTTAGACGAGAACACCTGGCTCCCGGGATCCACTCTAAAATCCCACGGGTGTTCTGTTGAGTGGCACCTCTTAATGACGTTAGCATCCTGCAGCATGATGAGCTCCAGCAGGGCAGCTGCTGTTCTGCTTGTAAGAACCCATCAGAGGCGACCAGTGGATTTCCAAACAGAGACATGATTCAGTTCTCCAGAGAGAGCATCTCCACCGCGTTCAGTTACACTCTTCTTTAAAATGCATCTGAAAGTTAACACTCTGCGATGCCAGCCTGGCTCAAGATCATCTTTTCTTGAGCAGAGACTGGAGATCTTATGCTGCTGACTCCACAGAAACTTGGTGACCACCATGTTCCTCAGCATCTTTGTCAGCATTTCCTTCCACTCAGTTGCTGAGTCCCTGTTGTTTCCAGTTGGTTTTATATCATCCAATTACCGCTGATGGCTGACTGTAGACATTTATAAACCAGGAAATTTCACAGCTGGACTTGTTTTAAGAATCAAGAATCAGTTTATTTCTGTAGCGCCAATTTATAACAGGTGTCGTCTAAACGCACTTTACAAGAAAATCAATTAAAATCAAAGATACATCATAAACAAATCAGTTTGAAAAAGTTTCCAATCTAAGGAACCCCAGCAGATTCATGGAGTCATTAACTTTACAGCAATCCCTCATACTGAGCCTGCATGTTTTATATTTCATTTCCGATTGATTGATTGATTGATTGATTGATTGATTGATTGGACTGGTTTATTCTTTTGTAAGTCGGTTTCAAACCTAATGAAATACTTTCCAGTTCAGTTCACCTGATGTTAAGTTACCTACCGGTCAAAAGTTTTACCATTTTTGTTTTCTACTTGAAAAATATGTATTTCACTCTGAATTTAATTTTTCTAAAAAAGAATAATTTTCTAAACGTTGGACTGATCAGAGTTGCCAGCTTTGGCAGATGTTACCAGCTGAACACACTTGTTGCTTTGTTTCAACAGTAGAAATCAAACACTCCTCAGAAAGTTGGTCCCACGTCTGCTGCAGAAAGCTTTCTGTTCCCGTTACCATAGCATATTTTTGTTTAATCCAAACTCATTCTGATAAAGACAATGAGTCCGGGGTTACTATTTAGAAGAATGTCCATGGATTTTACATCATATGAACATAACTACTTTCTTCTACAGGAAGAAATCCATCAACATGACCTTATATGGGAGGATCAGCCTGTGGCTCTGCTGTGAAGAGAAGAGGACGATTTAATAGGCGCCTTCAGCTGGTCCACATCGTTCGGGCTGATTCCTCTTTGTTCTCTTTAGCTGAGGCCAGTTTGCTGCCCAGTCAAGTACGCTGATAACACGGTCCGCTTGTACTGAGCCTGGTTCTGCTGGAGGTTTCTTCCTGTTAAAGGGGAGTTTTTCCTCTCCACTGTCGCTACATGCATGATCAGTATGAGGGATTGCAGTAAAGTCAACGACAACACAAGCCATTTTTTCTGCCTGCTGATTCCAGAGGAGTGAATGCTGCAAGTCAATGATCCATGAATCTGCTGGGGTTCCTTAGATTGGAAACTTTTTTAAATTGATTTGTTTAAGATGTTTTTATGATTTTAATTGATTTTCTTGTAAAGTGCCTTGAGACGACACCTGTTGTAAATTGGTGTTATATAAATAAACTGATTCTTGATACAATGTGCTAAAGCTCAACAGTCTAAGTAAG
This sequence comes from Orestias chungarensis, assembly GCA_032876305.1. Classification (NCBI taxonomy): domain Eukaryota; kingdom Metazoa; phylum Chordata; class Actinopteri; order Cyprinodontiformes; family Cyprinodontidae; genus Orestias; species Orestias chungarensis. Next base: position 385,129 of record JAVLVB010000668.1, read on the forward strand.
CATGAAGTGCTCCTGAATTTAAAGGAAGATAAAACTGATAAAACATAGTGAACACCAGCAGTACATCACACCCAAAATAATCAAGAACATCAAGGAATCAAGGAATTTTATTTGTAATCACATCACATGTGGTACATGCGGTGGGATGAAATTCTAGTCCCCCGGTCCAGTTTACACCCTGATAGCAATTTTAAATAATATAATAAAATATAAGAACTATGCGAGAAATAGGATTTGACTACACAGAATCTACGATATGGGACTTCGGACATAGCAGCAATAAAAAATCTGAGTGCAAGTGACATATTAAGTGACATTTTAAAGTGACATTTTAAAGTGTGATATTAAAGTGATCAGTGCCGGTAAATGAGAAAGTGTTTTTCATTTGTAATCGAGTGTGTTTGAGAGTCTCACAGCTTCAGGAATGAAGCCGTTTCTCAGTCTTGAATCCTTATCTGCTCCACTCTTCCACCACCGGTTCCTTGATTTCCAAATATAAGACTTTTGTCTTTTGCCAAACAAAGAGCCTTTTATTTTGTCCCTGGTTCATCAATGCAGCTCCCACTAAATACACCTTGTATAATCTAGTACTGTGCATTTTTTCAATGATGTTGTAGTTTTCATTGTTTCATTGTTTGTGTGCATGTTTTATCGGCTCTTTGTTGTTGTTTTCCTCCATTTCTTTCTACAGTTGCACAAGCAGATGTGTTCTCTTGTATTCTCGCTATTGCTTCTCCGTCTATTCTTATCTTTCTCTTTCAATATCGTGCGGGTAACAGAACCAAATATATAGTGAAAGCTGTAATGCTCCACTAATGAAAGTAAAAAATAAGCTTTATTTAACAATCCTCTTTAGGCTTGTTGACTTTCCTCCTGTGGTTTATACAACTTTTTTTTACCGCTTATTCGGTCGACTTCCATTATTATGCTTGAAAGCAATACTAACTATCAGTTTGGGTATAAAGCGTGAGATAAAACTTATGAGATCATGTTGTGCCTGTTAAATGAACGACTCTGCTAACAATTTCGAGACCAGCTGGGTTAGATATTCTTTGGAGCTGCAGCAGAAATTTCTCAGATCTTCATTCATTGTATGCGTAGAAGGTAAAACTGTATTTCCAAAGAACTTAAATCTATAGAAGAAAGTTTCTTTCATTCCAAGTAAACATGAACTTTTTACCCTGAAGTACCACGTGACGTTCAAGACAACAATTAGCTGATTTGTTTAACAGTCTGTTCCTTTCCTGTGAGTGTAGCTCAACAAAATGTGAGGCGTTTATTCATGAGGCCGAACTTGTAACCCCGAGACGGGTAGAAAAGGAGGAGGAAATCCCTAAAATGGTTTCAGACAGATTTTAACGGATTCTCCACAACAAACCATCAAGCAGCGAATAAAAATTCTGCTGTTGCTTCTTTAAAGCTCACAAATTCACAGCAAAAGTCTGAGAAGCTTTTCTCCAAGTAAGGAAAACGCATTCCAAGTCCCGCTGATGAATGATGGTGGAACATCCGTCTGCATCGTCAGTCTCCAAAAAACACCAAAATCGAGTTTTTTGTCTGTGCGTAACAATATTTATTGAATAGTCATCCAAAGCAGCGTCAGCAGAAAATTTCTGACGTTTGATCAGTAGGTGGCAGCAAAAGCTCGGCACGTGTTTAAAATAATTAAAAAAAACAAGTTGGCAATAAAAAACCCAGTTTAAACAAGGATTTATCCTGTAAATGCAGTTTAGGGAACCGAGATACAAAAAACCGTGGAAGTAAAAGCGATTTTTCACCTATTGAGCCTAAAAAATAAAAAAAAGTAAAAAACAGGCAAACAAACAAAGCAAAGCTGGTATCAGATAAATAAGATTACAGGTGACTCTCTAATGAAGGTATTAAAAGTGGATCTTGTAAAAAAAACTGCGCTAATTATTCACAGACGAGTTGATCGGTGCCGTTTTCACAACCTTTGGTCTCCCGTTGTTGTTCGTCTTTCCGAGCATCGTTGGTACGGCGTCTTCAGCCTCCAGGACGCCGGGTTGGTTGTTCAGTTCTTCTTTGGATGCTGTCAGAGACGACAGGAGAAACAGAAAGAGATCAATAACCGGAGGAATTCAGACAGGCTGCAGGTTTCAGCCGACGGCCTGCAGTGATCCATGAAGCCTGATCTACAGGATCGCTCAGCTTTACGAGTCGAGCCGGGAAACTGGCAGACTACAATAAACGAGTCAAAAACAGATTAGCAGCAGACAAAGCGACGTAATCAGAATACTGAGGAGGCGCCGGCGGGACACAGCTGAGGGTTAGAAAAGGTGAATCAAGAAATCTCAGTTTTTATTTCAGCAGAATCACAACCAACCTGGAACTAAGTCAATTTAGTCCAGCCGTGAGATTCTGCTTGTTTTAATAAACTGTGTTTTCAGGACCCCCATTTAGTTACTTTCATTATATAAAACTCTCAGGGATTCTTAGACAAGCATAAAATAACCCTGATGTCTTCAAATGACTTTGATAAGACATCCTGGCAGGAAAAGAGCAAAGTAGCTAAATAAAAACGTCCACCGGCTCCTTCAGGATGGGATAAAAAGAGAATATCGTCCACCTCTGATGAGTTTATCTGGCTCACAGGTACCAGACGAACCTTTCAGATTTTAAAGAGGAGAGCCGCCTGGAGCACAGAAGGTTTATTTCTAACGCCGCTCAGCTCTGGACTCTTATTCCTAACAGTAAACTCTGGCCGGATTCTTCTTCATGTGTGTGTACATTCACAAATGTTCTCAAAAAACTGACAAGTGTTTCCCAGAAGTGCAGCCGCCATGTTTCCTTTCCTGGTTTGGCTTTAAGTCTAAACCTCTGGTCTGCCACCTGCCGTCGGTGCCGCTAAATAAAACTGGGAAGCCATAAATGTTTGACCTTTTTTTTCTTTTTGCATAAATTTGTTTAAAGTTTCAAAGAACCAAATTTTGTTTTTAGGTTTGAGAAGAAATAAAAAAAACATGGCAACTTTGAATAAAGGATAAACATATTTTCTTAATTTACAAGCAAAATGAATGTAAAAAAAAACAAAAACCACTTAGTTTTGAACTTATTGACATGAAAATATATCCGACACAATATCAAGGTTTTTTTTTCCTCATTTTGTCCTTAAAAAAATCTATTATTGGATTAAAAAGACGCCCTTGTTTCAGAAATCTGTATTAAGAACCTTAGCCAGAGTTAATAGGAGCCACTGTGAAGGATCCTAACAGGTTGCAGGACCGTGGCATAAATGTTCCAACATTCCCGTCGTACTGAGTGGGAGAATGATGTGAAACTATCGGTCTGAGCGTTTCAGCTTTTCCTTCAGGAACATCGTTTTCATCACCATGCTGATCCTTTTCAAATAGTTCAACCTGAATCCGATAAAAGTGGCAAATTCGTCACAGAAAGATGGAAGGAGAAAATAACGAGTAAGGACATTTTAAACAAAGGGATTGGGGGGAAAAAAGGACAGAATGGACCTTTAAGGGATGATACTTGGGTGGGAAAAGGTCTGGATGGATCATTTAGAAAATGGGATTGGAGGACGGAAGCCCTCATGTGTGGTTCCCTTCCAAAAAGTGAGGTCAACAGCTCCAGACCAGTGGCCCTCACATCTCATCTGATGAAGACCCTGGAGCGGCTTGTCCTCGGCCACCACAGTGAGCTGTACTATGGACCCCCTGCAGTTCGCTTATCGGCCCGGCATCGGTGTGGAGGATGCCATCATCTCCATACCGCACCGCTCGCTGTCCCACCTGGAGAGACCCGGCAGCGCTGTGAGGATTCTGTTTTTTGACTTCTCCAGCGCCTTCAACACCATCCAGCCGAGACTCCTGAGGGACAAACTGGAGACTGCAGCAGGGGACTGTGACCTGGCTGACTGGATCCTGGACCACCTCACAAACCGACCACAGTTTGTGAGGACTAAGGACATCATGACCTGCAGTGTGGGGCCCCACAGGGAACGGTCCTCGCGCCCTTCCTCTTCACCCTCTACACTTCAGACTTCAGGCACATCAAGGACAGCCGCGTCCTGCAGAAGCTCTCAGACGATCCCGCTCTTATCGGCCTCATCACAGATGATGACGATGCGGAATACAGAGGATTCATTCAGGACTTTGTGGACTGGTGTCAGCAAGACCACCTCCTCATCAACGCGGGGAAGACCAAGGAGATGGTGGTGGACTTCAGACACAGTCCCATTGCCCCTTCTCCAGTGAACATCGAGGGAAGGCACATTGAGACAGTGGACACTTACAAGTACCTGGGTGTCCACCACAACAACAAGCTGGACTGGTCTCACAACACGGATGCTCTGTACAAGAAAGGCCAGAGCCGGCTCTACCTCCTGAGGAAGCTCAGGTCTTTTGGAGTGAGAGGGCCACTCCTGAAGACCTTCTATGACTCTGTTGTTGCATCTGCCATCCTGTACGGTGTTGCCTGCTGGTGCAGCAGCATAACTGAGAGGGACAGAAAAAGACTGGACAAGATCGTCAAGAGGTCCAGCTCAGTCCTGGGCTGTCCTCTGGACTCAGTGCAGGAAGTGGGGGACAGGAGAGCCCTGTCCAAACTCATGTCTATGCTGGACCATGACTGCCAGGACACTATCAGCGACAGACTGATACACCCTCGCTGTGTGAAGGAGAGATTTCATAGATCTTTTCTTCCTGCTGCTCTCAGACTGTAACACCTACAGTGCTAGTTTTGCTGGTTGTGACCATGGTAACCATTATGGTCACTTTACCTGATATTTGTTGTCTGTTCATGTTTAATGCTGCAAATAATTTGAGCAATCACTCTTGTACAGAACTTTACTGAAGTCACTTTGTCTGTATTTTTGTACATCTGTTACACTGGGATGGTGATTGTGGCCATAGCCCTACTGATTGTATGTTTTTTGTATTGTATATTTAATTTTTGGGGGTTTTGCTGTACTGTGCTTTGCGCTGCGATGCAACACTGCAATTCCCCCACTGTGGAACAAATAAAGGATTATCTTATCTTAAATTAACACTTAGATGGATGAACCTTCCACAGGATGGATGGAGGAAGTCTGATGAAGTAACCAATAATATAAAACCAGCTCATTTTGTCCATATGTAATAAAGTCGATAAACTGATCATCTAAAATGTGGCCAACAATGAAATATCATTTCTTTCAGACTGGAGGATAAATTGACTACAGCAGCTAAAAGTAACACACATAATATTTGTTCTAGCATCCAATCATCTCCGTGTCTGTTAGTGTTTTATTTCTTCTGAACACATAAAGACTCTTATCAGATCCTACAGACAAATCGTAATTCTGTGATCGCGGAAAAACCCACAAAATCAAGGAAAAAGCTCAGAAAGAGCAGGAGTGCGTATAGTTATTAAAAAGACGCATATTCACAGCATAAATAGCATCTTAGCAGAATTATGTGTAATGGCCTGATTTTGCTCCCATTTATTGGCAGAAATTTGAAATCATTGATTATTTTCTTACTTTATTTTTACTCTACAGATTTCCTATAAGTAGATTTCTAGCTGGAAACCAGGACAACCAGGTTCAAGCTTCCCATATTATTCAGAATAAACAAAACAGTGATGATTATATGGTAAAGAAAAACTTTAATAACAGGAAGAAAATGTTAGTGTTTCACTTTTACTCTGGACCACCTCCAGCTTCTCACTCCCACATTTAAAAGCTGTTTTGAGAAACAAGCCGAGCTTCTTCCTGGTGTTTTGTCTACATCTCATACTTACAGCAGCATTCAGGGCCTGGTCAAGGTCTTCGATGATGTCAGCAGTGTCCTCCAATCCCACCGAGAGTCGGATCAGCGTGTCACTGATGCCCAGAACGGCCCGCTCTTTCTCCGGCACCGACGCGTGGGTCATGATCGCCCTGAATCCAGACAGAACACAGTGTCACTGACACAGAAAAGCTCTGCAGGTTCCGGTGGAGCTGGAACAGTAAATGAGAAAAAAGTAATGGTGGGGTTGATTCTTCCTTGATCTCTGGTGCCCTCATGTGGACGTGCTTAGAACCGCAACTGAGAAGAAGAACAGAGAAGTGGATCGGGAGTGCAGAGACGGGATACTTACGGATGCTCTGCTAAACTTTCATAACCACCGAGGCTCTCGGCGACCGCAAACATCTGAAAAAGCCCAAAAAAAGTATAAGTAATATAAATAACATAAGGATAAACGACAAAATATGGAAAACAAACTCAACAGTGGGCAGGAACATAGTGGATCAAATAAAACGTCACTTTTTTTTATTTATGTAAAACCATAAAACCATGTTATAACAATAATTATTATGTTGTCAATGGTTATCGTCTCAACAGAAGACATAATATCTATAATTATGTGGGAACTCTTATAATCGCTGGTTTCAAATGACTCAGATCGCCACCTTGCAGACATCGGACTGACGTGTGGATATCTGCATATACCATTGCAAAATAAATAAATAAATAAATAAATATATATATATATATATATATATATATATATATATATATAGACCTTGAAAATAATGCATTACGTTAAGGTTGCTGAGGAAAGTTGTAGCGTGTTCCAGTTTCCCTTTGATATAGAAGGTGATCATCCCTGGACAGCCGGTGCATTGTTTCTTCATCACCTCGTACTGCGGGTGGGAGGGCAGGCCTGCGTTTAGAGGGGGACAAAACATACACAAACCAATTAGAAACACTTAATTTCTGCCAGTACAGGAAGTACATATGAAACGGGAGACGGATACTGTGCAAAACTAAAATTAAGCTCCAGTGTATCTCATCTTTTGTCAGAAACAGCCAATCAGAGCCAGGAGGAAGGTTCTTAACACGCTCAACCATGATCATCTATGCTTTGATGTTTTCAGACTGTCTTACATTATGTTATCTTGAGGTCTGACAAACATCTAAAAAACCTTTGTAAAAGTAGACACTGCAGCTTTAAAGGCTTCAGCAAAGAACATTAGGCTCATTAGCAATCAGGCCAAACGTCTGGTGAGAGCTGTAGCCGCCTACGATTGCAGAGCAGGATTTATATGTATTTGCCGATATGTTTTCTGACAGGGCCGCGTCGGTTTGATTGTTCTCCTCTCAATACATTTTATAATTATTAAAACAGTATCTTTCTTATGTAGTATAAAAATGTGTTCGTGTGATCTGAAACATGATCATCAAAGTGTGACAGATGCGGTTTGGAGCGCTGTGGACAGCATAAATGCTAGCAGACAGAAGCACTAACAACCTCTTTGTGTTTGAATGTGTGATTCATCCAGTCATAAAGTGAGGGGGCGCCATCATACTGGACAGTTGTGAGTTATTAAAAGGTCAAAAGAAGAGAAAGGTCACAGATATGGAGGCCTGGCATGAACATCAGAGTAAACCGGAGCCGACAGAGCTGATTATTTTATTACGAGTGGTTTAAGATTTACAGTTTATGTGGGAACATCAAAGCGATGCCTTTTTTCTTGCACCATGAGCCAGGAAGGATTTTCACAACCAACCTGACAGAAATACCACTTCAGGTACAAAAGCATTAGAAACATACTGTTGACACAGATCCTAACATCTTTCTGGTCTTTATGCTGGGCCTGTGTCCCAGTAAAAAATAAACCGGATTATATTTCAAAGACAACGATGAAAGGTCGGCGGGCATGCCTCAACCGATCTTAAGATGTGCCGAGAACTCACCTGGGAAAATGACGCGCTCCACGCGGGGATCCGCCTCCAGAAACGTAGCAGCGGCCACGGCGTTCTTAAAGTGCCGCTCCATGCGCAGGTGTAGCGTCTTCAGCCCGCGGTTACACAGGTAGCAGTCAAAGGGAGACGGCACCCCCCCGATGGCTGCTCACAGGGCCCCACATTAAACACAGGTTAGCAACAACGCCAGCGGTCTAGTGAGGCGAACGCAGCAACGCCACAACAATGCAAAGGTTTAGTTTGGTGAAGGATCCAGCAGTTAAGTCACCAGATACCAAACAGCCAGCGAACGGCTTCATTTAGTTTAGCAAAATAAATCCAGGAATGACTTCAGCAGTGTGGTCATAAAATACTATTATGGTAAATCGTTTCCTCACCGTTTTGAAGAAACCTCATTCGTTGGTTCAGATCGTCCCTGTTTACAGACGCCAGTCCCATCACCACGTCGCTGTGGCCTGCAGGTCAAAAACAAGCAACCGTACATAGAGACGTGGTGTTAGACCAGATACTCCGACGCCTGGTTGTATCAGGAAATCTCCACTCCTGCAGTCTTCCATCTTTACAATGAGTGATCGTTTTAGTATCATCATAAAAGCGTCTTTTCTGTGACGATCTTCTTAGGAAACCTTAAACATTGGTTAACATTTTTCTGCTCCTGGCTGACGCATGAAAAAAATGTCTTAAATTTAAATTTTATGCAAATATATTAGTAAAAAGATTAGAAAGGAAGATGGATGTTTTATACTCTAGACATTGGCTGTTGATGTGGGGTCACTTTCCTCAAAGATCGGCCGTGCGCTGATTTCCTAAATTTGTAAAAGGTTGTGCGACGACGTTTGATTGATTGTTGGAACGTTTCTATGGCGTGAATTTTGTGCCACCAGGTTTGAGCGCAGTAATCTTCATCCTGGAGCTCAGATCTGTCTGAAGGAACAATAAGTTTAAGTGTGTGTGCAGGAATCTCCCCAACGCTCGTGCAGGGCTGCTAAGACAGCTGCTCAGCTCTGGCAAACTTCTTCATCCACTCAAAGCTGCGTTCAGTTCAAGATACGCTTCAAACACAAGTTTGAGTTGGGAGCGAGTAAAAACAGAGTCAGGCGAGCAGAGAGACCCCAGCGAGTGTGAGATTCGTGCACACACGCTTAAAATGACTGTTTCTTCAGCAGATCTCAGCTCTCTAGTAATTATCACTGCACACTCAACCTGTTGGTACAAAAACCACGGCATATAAACGAGGTGAAGTTGTGAGCCCCGTCTTTTAGCAGCAAAAATACTATATGTTTAAAATGTATTTAGACAAATCTAGTGCGTCCCTGGTACTAAACATGTAAACATTCTTCACATTAGTTCCGATTTCTATGCTCCAACATTGTTTCACTGACTGATATAGACTAAAGCCAGTTATCGAATGAATTATCTCCTCCCGTGTGTGTTGTTGGCTCCGCCTCCTTCTTGTTTGTTATTTCCTGTTCTTCCCGGACTCCTGGGAATATTTATCTGCTGCTGTTTGTCATCTTCTCCTCACCTGACATGGCTGTAGTTTTACATTTACTCAGTGGATCCACTCACAAGTTAAGGATCATTATAACACACGCTTTAAGATTCATGTTACAACGTTGTTTATTTATAGTGTTCGTTAATAAAAGAGCTAAAATATTAAAACACAGATGACTCACCGTTCATGTATTTGGTGGCTGAGTACATACAGATATCAGCTCCCAAAGCCAAGGGCCGCTAAGGGCAAACAAACCAATGAATCATTAGGCGGGTCTTTTACTCATCAACTGGAATTTGATTGCAGGAAATCCTTACCTGGAAATAAGCCGACATGAAGGTGTTGTCAACGACCACCACGATGTCTTTGCTGTGCTCATGCACCAGGTCAGAGCAGGCCTTAATGTCCACCACCTTCATCATGGGGTTGGTTGGGGTCTCCAGCCACACCAGCTGCGCCAGCAGAGAGAGCAGCGAGCGTCAGTGCGGGACAATCAAAGCTGACAAAGACGCCGAGTCACAATGACTGCTCTGAGTCAGCAGAATACAACCACATGCCCAAATAACGGCAGAATTATTAATAACCAAAAGATCTGAACTTTCAGATGTTCCCTTCCTACCTTGGTGTTGGGCTTCAGGGCAGCCTTCAGCAGCTCTAGTTTCGTGCAGTCGGCAAAAGTCGTCTCCAGCCCAAACTCAGCCGCGACTCTCTGGAAGTATCGGTTGGTGCCTTTACAACGAAAAGTGAACCACAGAACCGTTCAGATTGTTTTAGAAGAAGAAGAGGAGTAGTGAACGTAGCAAAGCTGCGCTTCACCTCCGTACACGTCGTCCATGCAGACGATCCCGTCTCCCGTCTTCAGCATGTGGGTGATAGCCACAGTGGCTGCAAGTCCTGACGCGAAGGCAAGGCCTGAGGGGGGGGTCAAAAAAAAGGCCAGCCATGGAGGTTTCAAGCTTCAGCCAAAACTAGAAACGTCCCATTTGTTGAAGGTTTTTATGAATCTGTTGTGATATCAATTCCACTTACAGTATTTTGCTCCATCCAGCGCCGCCACCGCCTTCTCCAGACAGTTCCTGGTAGGATTCCCGCTCCGGCTGTACTCAAAGCCCTGGGAAGGAAAAAGCATTTAACTGGGATTTCGATTTAAACCAGTTTACCTGAAACTCACATCTTCAGACCATGGGAATGAAAAAGAGGGGGGTGGTTTAGTTTGTTTTTTTAACATCTACAGCACTTAATCAGTTCAGTTAATTTCTAAAATGAATATTATGATTTACCAAAGATCAACTAATGTGAACAAATTCAAAATTAAATGTTTTATTCACTTTGAATGGGAAATATGTATTGAGGCCCTGGTTTCACCTCTAGAAGCAACACAGGGTGACTGGGAAACACCATCTGTAACATCAAAATACTTTATCACCACACTGATCCCTGCACCTATAAGGCAAATCATTCACGGCTTCAGAGAAAACTGACAACTTCCAGAACGGCGAGTTAGTCTTCCACAATAATGTTTGAACATTGCCAGAAAATGAATAGAAAACTATAATTTCTTGTTCCAACATGTTATCTAATGTGTTTCCTTGTCTAACTCACAACCTGAAAAACAGGTTAACAATTAACCAAAAATACAATCATTGACAGAAAAACAGACCCTCACCATGATGATGCCACCACCATGCTTGTATGTGGGGTAATTAATAGAAATTAATAGAAAAACATTAATAGAAAAGAAAAATCACACCAGTGTATAGAATATGAAATAGAATATGAAATAAATGACACTTTTGAATTACATGTTTTTCTGGTGCGTCGCTATTTCTGTAGTTTGGTAAAAACAACGTTATGAAACAATAAATCAATAAGAGGTTAAAGTCCATGTTTAGGTGTTTTGATAACCAGGAGGTGCAGCTTAACACAAACAGCTGGATTTACTCATGAACATCTGTTCTAACACCGCCCCGGTACTCACTGCGTGGTTCCCCGGCGACTCCTGCTTAAAGGTGGTGGACAGGGAGATGGGCGGAACCACAGCCATGGAGGACCACTGCTCCGGCTCCTGGCCCACGTGGATGGCGTCTGTGGCGAAAGACTTGAACGCCGAGCGGAAGCCGGCGAACAAGAGTCCCTGGTGCTGCTGCTCAGACTCGGCCATGGCTGCGCAGCCGGGAAGAACCGGACACTCTGTACTCACCAAGCGAGATTACCGGGAAATACTATCTAATGGGCCGGTCCGGAGCCCGTCCCTCTCAGCCAATCAGCGCGCAGCGGCGCGCAGGAAGGGGCGCTGATTGGCTGCGGCGCGGGCGGACAGAGCCTGTGACGACAGCACGTTGTTTACGTCGCTGTCTGCGATGATGCAACGAGTCCTGCTGCTTGAATCATGTCAAAGGTCACCTCTCCTATGTAATAGTTCAATAGAGTTCAGTTCCGGGATTTTACGGAGATTTTAAGTATTTAGGCTTGTCTTTCTTTTAAGAACTACGCATAACTACCGTAAACTACCGCAGGAGCTGCTTGTGTTTCTGAAACGACGCAGGGAAACTTGTTCCTGTTTAAAGTGGAGAGAGAGAGCACAGGGTCTGGTTGTAATTCGTGTTTGAGCCGCAGGGGGCAGAAGAGCTCCGAACTGGTTACTCCCTTCCAGATAACCAGTAGATCTGCTGGGTTGGCTTTGAATCCCAGCAGGGCTGATGTTAGACGACTGGCTTGAGTTCAGACCAAAGAAATGGAGTTCAGAGCAGAGAAATGGAGTTCAGACAAAAGAAATGGAGTTCAGACCAAATAAATGGAGTTCAGACCAGAGAAATTGAGTTCAGACCAAAGAAATGGAGTTCAGACAATAGAAATTGAGTTCAGACCATAGGAATTGAGTTCAGACCATAGGAATGGAGTTCAGACCAAAGAAATGGAGTTCAGACCATAGAAATTGAGTTCAGACCAAAGAAATGGAGTTCAGACCAGAGAAATTGAGTTCAGACCAAA
>JAVLVB010000668.1:397414-410402 GCA_032876305.1 Orestias chungarensis
AAATTGAGTTCAGACCATAGAAATTGAGTTCAGACCAAAGAAATTGAGTTCAGACCAAAGAAACTGAGGTCAGACCATAGAAATGAATTCAGACCAAAGAAATGGAGTTCAGACCAGAGAAATTGAGTTCAGACCATAGAAATGGAGTTCAGACCATGGGAATTGAGTTCAGACCAAAGAAATTGAGTTCAGACCATAGAAATTGAGTTCAGACCAAAGAAATTGAGTTCAGACCAAAGAAATGGAGTTCAGACCAAAGAAATTGAGTTCAGACCAAAGAAATCTTCCCTCTAGTTTTACTTCACGAGCCCTGATATCAGATATTGTTTATCATCATAACAGATTCTCAGCTTTAGAGCCAGGTTGAGCCAAGTTTAGTTTTTTTACAAAACGCTACTAAACAAAATATATGTCAGACTATGTCAAATGTGTAGCTTTAATATTTTTTATTTAGCTTAACTAAAAGCAAAAACAGCTCTTTGATTTGTAAAAGTTGCAGACCTCTGTTCTAGACCAATAAAGACTTTTAGTCTGTGTCTTGATTGGATGTCACTGGTCACAGAGTTATAGTTTTATATAAAAGTAAGTGGCCTGAATCAAAACACAGCAGCTTACTTTTTAAACATTGTACTTTTCAATTTTTGAATTTAATTAGCAAGAAGCAATAAAGCATGATCCAGTGATAAAAATAATCATCTCTTAATTCAGTGTTTATTTTATTTTTTACATTAATAAGTTCATTTCTGGCAATAACTTTTATTTATTTGAACAAATATTTTGCTCAGTTTTGTACATTGCGTAGGTTGAAAAGATTTTGCTGATATTTTCTTACTTTTGGACATTTGCTACGATGTATAACCATGGCAACAGGTTGGTTTACAATTGGAGGAGCTGATTAACCCCAGAAACATCAAATATTACATCAACTGTAACCACAAACCTCAGAACAGTTAAAAAACAGGGGGCTATAGATCCAGAACATGAAAAGGACAGAGGAAGAAGGAGAAAGTTTAAACCATTTCTTCAGTCGACCATCAATGCTAGCGCGCTAGCAAATAACCTGGATCCCTCAGAGAAAGAAGGATTATTTATAATTTATAAAATGGAGAGCATTGAAGAAAACCCAAAGCATCCTCCTCATCAGACTGTTCTACAACAACAGAGTGTCTTCAGAGGTGTCTTCATATTTGCTGTAATACAGACTGCTACAGGAGATCACTGCGCAACATCTATGCATCTAGAGCAAATAATTGAACACATTTTAGTAACATGCGATAGAAATCTACAATAAAAGGAAGAATAATAATATTTTGACTGTTCACAGAAACAAGAAACAAATGCTGTTATCTTTTTAATCAGCATTTACAGTGAAGAAGTTAGAATAATAAAGCAAATAAGATGTTTATAAACAATGAGAATAGGCAGTTCTTTTATAAAAATACGAATAAAATAAAGTAAAATCAGTTTATTTGAATAATAAATATATAAAGTGGTAAATACTAGCTTTCGGTAACCTTAGGCAACAGCCGGTAGTAACCTCTGTTGAACTCTCGCGAGAGTTCCAGGCGGAATCTTGTTCTGTGAGACTTGAGTTGAGCAGCAGCGACGGTTCAGGACGGCGGGACTCGGGAGGGAGAAGCTCAGTTTCTCCGACTACCCTGGAACCAACCTCGCTTCGCTGTAGTCCTCTGGGAACGTGACGGCTCTGTTCGGTAAATTAAATGTTGAACGTTTCCCAGCGTCTGCGTCAGGAGCTCCGGCCGGCGAATTTCGTCAGTTCGCTCGGAGGGTCACCGTCAGCGGCGAGCGCTTAGAAACATGACCGGAGAGAAGCTCCGCTCCCTACGGAAGGACCCGAGGCCGAGTAAGGACGAGGACCTGCTGGAGCCGGACGAGGCGGCGGCGGCGGCGGCGGCGGCGGCGGCGGCGGCCGGGACGTTCGCGGTCCCCAGGGCGAGCAGCAGGAGCCGGGCGAGCAAAATCTTCAGCAACCACAAGTTAGTCAGGTCTTCATCTGCGCAGTCGCAGAACAACGGCAACGTCGCCGTGACAACCGCGGATGTTTTAGACGACAACAACAAGAACCCCATCATCCAACCGGGGCTGGACTTCCCGGTGCACGAATGCGTGTTCGGAGGAGACGTCCGGCGGCTGTCGTCGCTCATCCGGACGCAGAACATCGCCCAGAAGGACGTCCATGGTAACAGCCCCAACTTCTTACAGCTACACACAGAAAACAGGCGAAAAAAGGAGGCGAGGCTTCTTTAACACAAGGCCTGAATTACTGATACAACTGGTTTAAGCCCAGAACTGTCACACAGCAGGGAGCACAGATAGGAATCAGCTGATTCAATGCCAAACGAATAGCCAATCTACTAGTTATTCTCACATCACTTCACTGTTTAAACTCAACCAACAGCATGCTTGTAAAAAAAAGATGAGATAAAACAATAAAGAAACCTGGTGAAACCAAAGAGAGACCTGATGATTTAAAAAGATAATCAACATGGGCAGCTGCATACAGTATCACTAATGATTTAAAAAGATAATCAACATGGGCAGCTGCATACAGTATCACCTCCACACATCTTTTATAACTGTAGAAATCAGACATTTGTCAGCTTACATATAGCCTTTACAAAACTTTGGGAATCCCCGGATTGTTGCAGTTTTGCTTGGGGGCAAAGTCTAGCAGATAGAGGCGCAGTTTCCAAATAAAACCCTCCACCCCAAACCTGGACTCACAGCCGGACTACATGGTCTTGTTTGGCTCGCATGCCAACACCCGGTTTGTTGTTCCAAATGTCAGCGCAGGAATGTGCTCTGATGTCGCCTAATTCAACAGGAAGGCGATGTGGAACCTGACCGGATCCTCTGTGTGGCTCGGTTACGTTTCCAATCTTACCCCCGTATTTAGCTCAGCTGCTGAACCATCGCTAAACTCTTTTTCTGACACGTAACACAAAATGTAAATACAATAATTACACGGAAAGGCAGTTTGTTCCCTCATTGAGACAGTTTACACTAGAAGCTTTACTGAAGAAAATCACAACATTCCCTAATTGTTTGACAAATGTGAAAATCAATGTTGAAGTTTAAATAAGTTTTTTGCTAATCTGTGTCTAACCAACCCTTTCCCCAGTTCTCTGCACGTTTAATGTCTAATCATTGACATTTTATTTCTCCTAATCTTAGTTTTACTAGTTTATTAATTGTTGTTGGTAATTATTTTCATGAACCATTGAAATAAATATTCAATTAATTACTCACACCTTGCATTATTCATATATTTAAATTCATTCACTTTTAGTTTTCCTCTGATCTCTGTTTTGAGTAGCTGACTTGTACCAAATATGTAGATCTAAAACAACTAATCGATTAAAATCAATTATTAATATAGTTGACAGCTAATTTAGTTGGCGATTAGTTGCTTTATAATCACGTTTTACCGTAAGCGTCTATTTTTAACACAATCTGTTATATCTGTGGTCACTAGGTGGCAGTAATGAGCTACCTAACGCTGTGATCTACCAGTGGAGCAGTAGAAGAAGAAATCAGCCAATCGTTAGCCTTGTTTTGCTAGCGCATGGCTCATAAACACATGTGCCCTGAGCAAGATGGCGGAGAGGGAAAATGTGGGAAAATCTTCTTTAAGTGAACATCTGAGACCAAAACATGTCTGAGTTGAAGCAGGAGAGGAAGAACCAGCGCGGTAAAATAAGCTAATAAGAAAATAAAGGCGCTAAATACTGTTAATGAATTCAGTTCATATTCATTTAGAGTTGCAGGAGCAACAATAAAGGAACACATGTGGAACAAGACGCTCATCCCCAGCAATGTCTACCACTTACTAACTCTGTTCTAAACATGCTTATTAGTAACAATAATGTCCAACTAAGTCAGCCTCCTGCTGGACATTCACAATAAAGATCAAATAAAATATCAAATTAAATGTAGAGAATAATAAGGGCTGAGATTATTTTACACTGTTATGGTCATTTGTTCCTTTAAACAAAGTTAAATAACTTACACTTAACGGCACAATTCTATTATATTTTTATTTTTCTTAATGAAAATTTCTATTTAATAGCTTATATGGGAAAGTAAATGGTAAATAAATTAGTAAGAAAAAGCAATTAAGTGTTTAATCGTAAAAAATAATCGACAGATTTACTGATTATCGTTACAAAATCGTTAGTTGCAGCCATAGAAATATGGTTGAAAATATGAGCAGGATTACTAACTTAAATTAAGTTAGTAAAGTGTACTAGCTTCAAGATTTGGTTTGCTACAGACGTACAATCACTCTTCCTTACAGACTTTCATGAATGTAGATACAGTGGAGAGGAAAAACTCCTCATTAACGGAAAGAAACCTCCAACCAGAACCTCGACCTGAACCTGAACCTGGCTCAGTACAAGCAGCCATCTGCCAGGACCGTCTGGAGGTTTGAAGAGACAGAAAACTAAAGTAGATTCACAGGAAACTGAAAAATATTGAACCTTAATAGCAGCGAATGGAGAACATTGAGTTTCTGGCAGCACCAATGAAATGTAATCATCCCTTAATTTAGTTGGCTGTAAAAACTCAAAGGATATCAGAATCTGAGGAGATCAAACTGAAATTGTCCTCATATAAACATCCCACTCATCGGTTATGAGAAACAATTTTCTGGCTGTGTCTAATTGACTCTGCCAGTAAACTAGGAGGTTACTCACTGCACCTAGCTGGCGCATAACAACCCCTCCTACATAATCCTTAACAACCACAGCAGGTCGGAGTTGCAGCTTTCAGTTTCATCCCAGGGTTTAATAGCCGCTCCTTTTAGCCGGTGTCTCTGTAAGGAGCTGACTGGACAGTTTGTCTTCCTACGAGGAACATTTTATGCTTTGGATGTTGTGAATAAGTCTTTTTTTGCGGATCATATCTACAACTAAGTGATTATATTCAGGTAAAAAGTCATGTCACAGCCAGATAAACTGAGGTCGATTTGTGTCGCTGTTGGTTAGTTAGTGAAGGAGTAGGTCGTGGTTGGAGAACTCAGAAGAACCATTTATTATTAACATATCATTTAAATAAAAAAATTTGTTTTCCATTATAAAGGTCTGAATAGCCCAAACTGACTGCTCTACAGATAAAGTGCTCGTCTCTGCTCCCTTTACTGTTTCTACTAAAGGCACTAATGAAACTCTGTTTTCTGTCTTCTGCAGGAAACACGCCGTTACACCTCGCTGTCATGATGGGACACAAGGGTAAGCCCTGTCTAAAACAGCCGTTAGATGACTGAGGTTTGGGGATGAAAATGTCTGTACGCACATGTGACATCTGTTTGTGTTTTGCTTTGTTTCTGGTTCTGTTTTCTGTCTGGGCACCAGCAGACATTTGTGACAGATCAGCACACAAGGCCGTCAGGATGTTTCTGCACGAATGAATGGATGAATGTTGTTGGTGTTTTATTTACTCATTTGGTTAGGAATCAAATCTGGACTCTCTATTATGTTTCTCTGTCATTGGGTTATAGAGGATGATACTAAAATGAGAATTATAATAATGAATAATGAATGCACCTCTTTCTTTTTACTCAGGATTCTTCACATGTAAACAAAATATAATACATCATAAACCCAAATGAAACATTACATATTTTTCCTTTGAGGCTGCACAATATCAATAAAACTTGCAATTGCAATACTTTTGTTAGAAAATAACAATCTCAGTTATTTTAGCAGACATGTTTCTGATTATTTTCTTTAATTACGATTACATAATGTTCCCTCTGTCCTCTGTTAGCGTTAGCATCCTACCACCATAAAACATAGATCAAGTGTGGGCTTTAACAGCAGTTATGAGTTTATCCTGTAGCTCACATTTGTCATTGAAACACAGAGCTTGAATGCATGACGGTTACGTTTCCATTAATGAATTTAACAGACGCTTTTATCCAAAGCGACTTATAAAAGAGGGTTGATCATTGAACTACTACGAAGTTTACAAATGACCAGTAAACTGCAGTACCCCTGAAGAGCATTTAACATTACCTACAACATTCAATTAAAACACAGATTACGGCAGTACCACTGAGTGCTATAAGCTATCAGGAGGTAATAAGTTCATTTAAAGCTTTCAGAGGAGGAGATGCTCTCAAAAAGTTGGTCATCAAGGATTTCTTGAAGGTGCACAGAGGATCTGATGCTCTGATAGTGCATGTAAGAGTTAGTTTGTTGACATTGTGATTACGGTGTCCGTTTGAAACATAGCGAAGCTCTACAGCACATTCACACGCGACCCTCCGTCTTTTTAATCTGGGAGTATGCCTCTGATAGGCAAACATATCTAGCTGCATTTTTAAAGTGGACTGTGATAAGTGGAGAAGTTGTGATGAGCCTAAAAAGTGCCTCTGTACTTACCCTCAATGTATACAGTCAGCTTCAAGCATCCAAAAACAGACATAGTCAAAAACTACAGATTACTCTGTTTTTTGTTGATGTCACCATTTCTTTGGCACCAAATCTGGCCTGCCTGCTCTCAGCCGTGATGGTTGCTCTCTAACAGATTAAACTACGTTGCCGCTTTGGTTGATGCTGATCGTTTCACTCTGGGTGCAAGTTTAATACCCGCTGAAGCCTCAAGGGGAGATTAAGGTGGCACAGCAGAGGATGGCAGCAGGCAGTCGGGTCTAAACTTTGCATATCTATAGATTGTTTACTTTTTAAAGCAAAAAAAACAACCTTTGTTTGTGCTGCTGGATTGTTGTCACGCACAGACATGTAGTTACTTGTAGTCCACATTTCTATTTGTTCACTGTCTGCTGCTGAAGCATCGGCTTCACTTGATTTCTGTGACTGGCATCAGACCCCCACGGCTCCCCGTCTGGTATCTCAGCCGGACTGGTGGCTGCTGCCGTTTAGCGGCTAATGAGGCTGCCTGCTTTCTGTCTCTGGGGAAGCTGAGGCTCCTGCATGAGATCACTGTCTGGGTGTGGCTGCGCTTTACGGATGGAGAGGAAAATGTGTTGGGATGTTTGTTGTTTACAAGTCCAATGGTGACGGTTATGGAAATGAATGGTTGGGAAAACGGGAACAAAACGCTGTTGTAAGCTGGGATGCAAAAGCGTTAAAGAAGCCAACAGTGCAGCACCAAACGCCAGGAATAGTCAGATGCTTGATGATGACGGAGGTGCGAATCGGCTTTACATGAAACTTTCCTCCATCAGTTACAGATCATCGGTTAGGCTGGTGTTTTGTTTCATGCATTTATCCTAAATACTGTGAAGCATACTCATAGTTATTACACGTACCCAGATAAGCTCTGACAACACAAATGTTTTAGAAGATAAAAACAGATATTAGCAGGATTTGATTGATAAGGTTTGCTTGTGGTGCAAATGACATTAAAGAACAAACAATAAAAGAAGAACAAGAATGCATTCAAATGTATTTAACCTGATATGAAGAGCAGGAGTCATACCAATGTTTCCCGAGTACAACATCATATTAGTGTTAGTTAGTGGCAAAATTACTCATTATTAGAATCATTCAGAAAATAAATAGACTTGCCAAACTCCTTACATGAAACATGAGGAGTCTTGAAACAGGAGCTGCTTGTCACATGACTCCAAGTAGTGTGTCATCATCATCATCATCATCATCACCGCAGCTTAGACAGAAACCTGCAAATATGTTAACCCGAAGAAAAGTACAAGGTCGACTATCTGCAAAATCCGGCAGCTGATGAGTCTGATCAGAAAACTGGATGATAATCTGCAGATATATACAAAAATCTAGAGCAACATCAAACAATCTGAAAAAATGCACAAACATTATTATAAAGAAACTATTATTAATGATATAGTGTCCCTTTTTTTTACATCTAAAGAACCTAAAAAGGATTAGGATTTCGTCCGTCGTTGTAATGTAACAAGATATGCCTGAAACAAAAATGGAGAGTTCATCAGTACTGTAAAACCTGAAAAACACTGTTTTGGTGATGCCTTCACAGCTGAAAGTATATTTCTGTCATTTAAGGTACATTTGTGTGCAACCTTGTTCTTGTTCTTTGGTGAATTACTGCTGTCGAAAATCATCACACAACTTTAGAAGAATGTCGTAAGTGATTACATAACAGTTTTATTAATGCAGCTGTATTTGAACAGCTCAGTGGTTGTAAATGCTACATCGTTTAACTACAAGTGTGTGAAAGTACAGCGTCCAACAGAAACCTCACGTCTTTGTTCAGCTTTCATGATGAGCCGTGATTTCAGCGCTTCATCCCCGGAGCCAGACGGAGCGCTTAACAGGTCTAATCCCAGAGAGGAACGTACTGCCGGCTGCTCTTCCCATGGTCCTGAAAATCTGCTAAATGCTGCTGTTGTCATTACACAACCATTGGATTTAGCAAAGTGATGCAGAGGTCAAAGGTCCCTCGGGGGCCTAAGGCTTACATCAGACAGCGAGTTTGCATCTTCGCATTTGTTCGCCTGCATTTTCTCACCAGTTATCAGATGTTTCAGCGCCTGACGGATGTTCACACCGACTTCCTCGTTATTTACTTACAGCCTGAGATTTTTCCGGACTGAAATCTGAAGTAAACAGTGGCAGGAAGATGTTTAGCGCAGTTGTTTTAATGTTGTTCCTGTGTCTCGTCTTTGGAGAGCCAATAAATGCTTTGAAGGAATGCAGCCCTGCTGCTCCTGTCGCTGTCACGAGATCCATTTTAATTGTTTTTGTGTAAATAGAGTCGATACTGCTCACTTGTTGCTGTTGCGTTTCCAGATTTATTCAGAAGAAGCTCCGACCGTGTCACTCGGACTCGTTAAGAATAATCGACAGCCCCGGGCGCTTGCTCATTCATTAAACACGGCGAGCGTGGAGATGGTTAACGTGTCAATGACTCCATGAATCTGCTGGGGTTCCTTAGATTGGAAACTTTTTCAAATTGATTTGTTAGAATGTATCTTTGATTTTAATTGATTTTCTGTGAAGTGCCTTGAGACGACACCTGTTGTAAATTGGAGCTATAAAAATAAACTGATTCTTGATTGTGAGAACCCGTTTATCTAAATGCTGGATTATTGGCTTTTCTGAAGCTGATTTTAAATCGACTAACATGTCTGAGTTATGGAAGCAATATTTTAACCTCAGTGTTGCCTGATGCCGATATCGACGCGATACGATATCAGCATGAATCTTACTTACTTTTATTACTTTTGTAGTGTCAAGTGTTAAAAAAGGGTTGACCAGGTTTATATTAATCAGAGAAAAGCCCTTAATTGGACCCATTCATAATTTACCAATGATTTACTTATATTTAAACTGAAACATAGGAATCTTCCTTGTGAAGGCCTGCATGTCTTATGCTCAGATTATGGCTTTTTATTTCCGTGTTTTCATTAAACTGTTTCTTTTGGAGTGACTCTATGTAAGATTTGATCAAGGCTGATATTGGATGAATATCCAGGATCAATATTGGATCAGGACGCCCTACTCTGAACAAACTTCTATTTCTATTTTGACCCCTTGTGTTATTTTTATCAGTTAAATAGTTACCGTAGAGTATTAAGCTTGCTGGAAATGATGTCCACTCACCAGCAGTCTTAAGCTGGGACTGTGTCTGTTTGGGTGCTCCCTGGACCGTAAACGTTCGGCCCGCCGCCGAGGCCGAGCTCTACAGACGCCGGGTTGACAATAAAAGATGTCACAACAGCTCTGACGGCTGAGCCGGAACAACAGACTTTTTTGGCCGGCTGACAAACGTGGATTTCTGTGCTGATCTTTGAATAGAAGAACACAAAAGACTGTCTGGTTATTTAATCAGTTGTTGTACTTTAATTACAGCGCTGCACAGTAATGGTGTATTTCTGTGACTGAACTGGTTTATTTGCGTAGATCTGGACTTGATTTTAGTGAGAATTAGAGGATTCTGCATGAATGTTGTTCCCTTATGGCTATGGGTTATTAAAAGATCAGCTGTCAATTTTAGTATTGCTTAATGTGTCCGTATAATCAGTTATTCTAAAAAGACTCCACTGATTCTGTAATTAGATCAGACATGGAAGAAGTGGCCAACATCCCCCACATGAGGACACACTGGAGCTGGTCCGATAATGATTATTATTGTTATTATTACTATATGAGCATAATCAGAAGCTTGCAGATATGTTTACCCGAGTAAAAACATGTTCATCAGATGTAAAATTAACTGGATGATGAATCTTAAAGAAAACTAAAACTTTCTGAGTTTAACTTAAGAAAATTCTAAATCATTTTTTTGTGTGTGATTGTTGTTCAGTTCTTTTATTGAGTGGGAGATTTTGAGAGGGATCAAAACACATAGTGCTCAACTACCTCAGTGAGTAAAAATTAAACCCAACTTTCTACACTATCTATAGATACAACACCTGACTAGAGCGGCATGGATCTTCCCCTGGGAGCAGGCAACAGTCTTCAGAAGTTACTTAATTAGTAAAACCAGTCTCTGTAATTTAATCTCAGTAAAGCTGGAGCTGTTCTGATGGTTGGTTTCTCAGAGAAGAGTATTTTAAAAAAGCCAGACAGCACAGCAGACAGGTCAGGAATAAAGTTTAACTACGTTCAAGTCAGAGTTACTGTTTCTTTTAAAACATAACCTGACAGAGTGAATGCAGATTCATTGTCCTAAAATGAGATTAAATGATCAGTTTTTCTGCTTAGCAAAAACAAGCCTGATATAAAAGTCTGTTAAACTGGTGAAAAAGAAACAAAAACGTACTAATCTGAATAAAGTTTTAAGTAAACGGCTGCTGTTGGCAAGAATCTAGTAAGTTGTAGTTTCCTCCTTACACCCTAAAACACTGTAATGCTGTCAGTAATTTACACGTCACACACAGTTGTATTGCAACACTGATCAATTCTGCAGCAAAAAATGCAACATGAAGGTAAATTTAGAGACGTTTAAAAGAAAAAAGCTTTTAGAGGAAACTGATGTGGAGGCTCAGGAAACTTAAACATGCAGCCAGAGACAGAAGTGAGAGGGGGGACCAAAGAGACGTCGGGACTTCCTGATTCATTCTTAGTTTGTAGAAACAGATGTTTCTAAACGTAGAATTATTTAAAAGTTTATTTAGGGTTTTAAATAAAAAGTAGGTAAGGAGAATCTTTAGACTTCTGTAGAATTATTTAAACAATCTCCGGAGGAAAGGTATTATCAGTTTTAAACAATTTAGTTTATTTCTGCTGAACTTTTAAAAAGTAATTATTTAACTATTTATTTATGTTTACTCCACAGTTTTTCCTAGGATTGCTTAAATGTTTACATTGGATCTGTATAAGCAGATGTTTCTAAAAGTAGTATTACAAGTATTCAAAGCTTTATTACAGAGCTGGTTAAAACTACATAAGGAGCCTTTTTAGACTCGTGTAGCATTAGCTGGAGGTTTCTTCCTGTTAAAGGGGAGTTTTTCCTCTCCACTGTCGCTACATGCATGCTCAGTATGAGGGATTGCTGTAAAGTCAACGACTACACAAGCCATTGTTTCTGCCTGCTGATTCCAGAGGAGTGAATGCTGCAAGTCAATGACTCCATGAATCTGCTGGGGTTCCTTAGATTGGAAACATTTTAAATTGATTTGTTAGAATGTATCTTTGATTTTAATTGATTTTCTGTGAAGTACCTTGAGACGACACCTGTTGTAAATTGGCGCTATATAAATAAACTGATTCTTGATTCTTGATTCATTATTTACTTACACGGTTACGCGCCACAGAGTTTTCCAAGACGTCACATGACAAACCCCCCCACCCCCTTCCTGAAGGTCAAAGATCATTACTCTGGAAAGTTTCCATGACGTCATAAATCACCCGCCACCTTTAATCAATCAATCAAATGAATAACATTTTGACAGAAGGGTGTACCTTTATTCTCTGGCTTATAGTATTATATTTATGTTTGGATTCTAAGATGGAATTATCCTACATATTAAATGTTGATGAGTTTTACAGACATCCCTTGAATGCACCACAGTTGTACAACAGTACAGTAACCATTATTCTCCTCTTACAGAAGTTCAGAGATGTTTTCCTCTATTTATTCTGTTCATAGTTTTGTTTAAAGACCAGAAGGTGAGTTTTAATGACAACTGAGTGTTGCTTGCTGCTCATGTTGGATCTGTTGTTTGTGTTTTATGATTGTTCACCTGCCTCATTGTCCTTTCCCAGAGTGCGCCCATTTGCTGCTGGCTCATAACGCGCCGGTGAAGGTGAAGAACGCTCAGGGATGGAGTCCGCTCGCAGAGGCCATCAGTTACGGAGACCGACAGATGAGTACGTATCTGACGTAGACGGTGAGACAGAACTGAAGCAGCTTCTTTGAGGTTGCTTAATGTTAGTGAACCAGCTTGTTTGCAGCCATCTCTGTGGCTTCAGTCAGATTTTTTTGTTTCTGTCTGCAAAGGTCTTTCTGCACATTCCTCCAAACTGCTGCTTTTTCATCAGAAAGAGGCTCCAGTCAATCTTTCCTGTCATAGAACGCCTGTATTCAGCTGTGGTGACAGCTTTTATACAAGAGTATTTGATTTTATTCTGTTTATGTGGTTCCTCAGAAAACTAGCTCCTCAGATGCCGGCTTTGCTCAATTTATGTAGAGAGACATTTTGCAGATAAAGAGTTAAAATGTCTTACTTTTGCCAGCTGTTATACTTGAATAGTGTTAAAACTGGTGAACAGACCCACCAATTGATTTTTGTGGTGAGTTCTGCGGCATTTATCCTGTTTTCTACAAAGAAAATATGAAAAAGTGTTAAAAACTTGTGAATCGTTGTTTCCAAATGTAGGAGAATAAACCTGCTTCTCCCACATCTAGTAAACAGCAAACATGACATAACATAGCAGCATAGCTGAGCCAGTTATTTAGTCCCGTTATGCTAACTTAGAGTCTTGGAGCATTTAAGGTCATCTATAACGTAGTATGAGCTAAATATGAACATTGCTTAGTTCTGAAATCCAGAATCTGTCTA
>JAVLVB010000668.1:424492-437496 GCA_032876305.1 Orestias chungarensis
CACACACACACGCACACACACACACACGCACACAGACCGAACGTGACAAATATCATAAAAAAGTTTGGTGTAAATACTTTATCAGAACTCAGGTTTTAAATGGTCTATCAACACAATTTAAAAACTGACGTATAGTTTGAGGGACACACTTTCTTTAACCAGAGGGTTAAAGGAGGATTTATAAAGGTCGCCGGGGTCAGATGACCTCATCTTCATGGAAACTCCCTTCCAAACGACGTTAATCAATAAATGTACCTGGTTTATAGGATTAGCAGGACCCTGCAAACATAAACCAGACCAGCCTGATGTCTCTGAGGACGCATTCGTCCCTGCAGTTACATCTGCAGCTCGTTCCACATCTGAGTCTCTGAAACCGAGAATCTCTGAACATCTGTGCTGAAGTCAGGCTTCCCATCTGGAACAAGGTCTAAACTTTGACTTCACCACAAACAGATCCCAGCCTTGGCTCTATGTGGAGTCCTCCAGTATGATGCTGC
This sequence comes from Orestias chungarensis, assembly GCA_032876305.1. NCBI lineage: Eukaryota > Metazoa > Chordata > Actinopteri > Cyprinodontiformes > Cyprinodontidae > Orestias > Orestias chungarensis. Next base: position 424,990 of record JAVLVB010000668.1, read on the forward strand.
CACCACCATGCTCATTGAGTCTTCAGGATAAGTTACACATACTTACTTTACACATGTTGACAGTTGAGTAACTGGGTAGAACAACACATTTTTCAGCAGATCATCCGAGTGGAAGGAAGTCATTCTTTCGTAACCAGCAAATAAAACTAGATTTCTTTTATTTTGTTGGGATCTTTTAGATGCCCTGGATACAAATATGAATAAACAAGGCGTTGGTTCAGATTAATAGATGCTACATAATCGGTGTCCACTAAGGATATCAAACACAAACTGATCTCTGATCCAAATTCATTAACTGTGACCTTTGACCTGCACGACTGATCGTAAAATACCAAAACAATCCTCACTTTGCTCGAACTAAAGATATGAAGGTTTTTTATTTTGCCTTTCTTTGTTTTAGCCGACCAGACGGCCGTCTCTGACCCCCCCCTCGCCCAACATGGTTTCCTGGGAAGATTACATCACAGCCGACACTGGAAGGTACGACTCTAGATCTGAAGACATAATTAAATGTGTTATTATGATCCTTTTCTGATGCCTTAATTACAGAATAATGCTTTTATTTTAGATTATTTAAAGATCAGCGACGCTTACAGAAGATGGTTAAACATTGAACTCCAACACGATGACTATATTTCATAGTTATTGTTAATGTTTCTATTTTTTTAATGTATTATAATTATATATATCATGTTTTGTTCTGTTAGTATTTATATATGATTCCACATCATAATTATTTATGATGGGTAGTTGGAGCAGTTTGAGATGTGCTGCGTCTCCCCTCGTTTAGAGCGCCTCATTTAGGCAGAGAGCTGGTCTGCAAGGAGAGCAAGAAGAACTTCAAAGCCACCGTCGCCATGAGTCAAGACTTCCCTCTAGGCATCGAGTCGTGAGTGTTTAGGCCTTCTTTAGGCCGTCAGTCCTACGTAACATAGACACTTATGTGTTCAAACGGGAAACAAAAGGGGTCACAAGTTTACATCCACTCATATATAGAGTACATGTAAAGTGTCCCATAAGAACGGCCGTGAAACCACGCTGAGAACAAAACCGACCCCTTTTGGTTCATCTCAGTAAACCTGAGGGAGACTTCCATCTTCCATCCACCTTTAAAAACAGCTAAATGAAATGGTTTAACATCATCGTATTTCTGCTTGATCCAGTAAAGTCTGTAAAGATTGGTTGCTTCTCCTTCAGGTTGCTGAATGTTCTGGAGGTGATCGCACCCTTCAAGCACTTTAATAAACTCAGGGAGTTTGTGCAGATGAAGCTCCCGCCCGGGTTTCCCGTCAAACTCGGTAAACGGACGCAGAAATCTTTCGTTTTTATCCAGTAAGATGATTTAAAATGTTTCTCTGATTCAGCTTTTTCCCCGCAGACATCCCCGTCTTTCCCACCATCACAGCCACCGTCACGTTTCAGGAGTTTCGCTACGATGAGTTCGATGAATCCGTTTTTATTGTTCCCACTAACTACAAAGAAGACCCGAGCCGCTTCCCTGACCTTTAACCTCTGGCCTCAGACTTTAACGTTCATCATGTAAGAATGGAAAACGTTGGCGACCGTGTCTCACTCTCAGACTCTGAACACGTTCTGTACAGCAGCAGCAGCAGCAGCAGGAGGGGGAGGAGCTTCACACAGAGGTCGACCTCAGCCTGCGTGAGCGAACGCCGATTCTCAACTCTAACCTCCAAATCTGTCGCAGAGCTGCAGCTAACAGATTTTCCACGAGTCGAAGGGCATGGAGGTGAAAACACGGCGGCGCAGCAGCTGAGTTTTATTTATACGAGGTGAGAGGAGGAGGGAGACACGCCGGCTCAGCCGAGGCGGCGCGACGTCCATGTTAGCTTGTTTTCTTATTCAAAAAAACAACCTGGAAACACATAAAAACTGTTTATTCTGTTTACAGTTCATACAATCATGAGCAGAAAAACTAGATATTTATATACACTGTAAAAAAGACCTAATATATTTCCTGTTTGCCGTATTTAGTTTAAGTACAAAGGAATCAGTTTATTTCTGCAGCGCCAGTTCAAAACACACCAGCAAGGTTGTGTTTAGTTTAACACGTTTCTGTTATACTTTAATTAATCCATATTTAATGTATTAACTGTGTATTAGAGTTTTAATAAAAAGGAATAATAATTTGTTATCCCATTATTCTGCAATCATTTTCTCATCCTAACTGGTTTAAAACTGGTAAATTTTAGTTTGATTTAATGTCAATCTGGCAGCAATAAATGTTTCTTTGTCTTTTCAGTGTATGTAAATATTTCATTTTAATTTAAAACCATTTATTGTTTGGTTTACATCCACTGATGAAATATTTACTGGATAATTGTACATTTGATGAAATATGTTTGTTTTTAGGTCAAATTCAATATTTTGCAGAAGAATAATTTGTGGGAACAGCAACAGTAAAACTCTAAATCTGGTCACTATTTAGTTTCTGCTCCTCAGTTTTTTGTGATTTAAAACCTTTGACTCAGTTTTGAAATGTCAGGGTTGAAGATATTGGAGTCTTAACTCTTTTTTTGGTTTGTTTCTTATCCATGTAACATCTAACAGCTTCTATAAGGGGAACATTTATAAATGCAGATTTAACACAGAACCAAGAGCTTCTCTCTCTTCACCGTGTTTCTTGGTTTTTGATTTGTAGTTCTTTCGTTCTTTAGAGGCTAATTTCTGTGTTATTTCTGTTTAGTTTGTTGGTTTTTTTACGTAGCATCTGGGGAATTATCACAAACTTTTTATTTTTTTCAGATTTTTATCTACAGTTGTTGAAATAATCTCTGAGGTTTCCTGTCGTTTTTTTCCTCTCTGATATGTAGAAACAATTATTTGGGTCTTTATAAAAAAAAGCACAAAGATTGTGAATAAAAACAGGAAACGGTTTTGTGGGAACTGGCTCCTGTGCAGGTGGATCAGCTTTTGTTCATAATTCATAATCTTCCCTTCTACAGATGAGGAGTGCCTCTCGTTAGTCTGTTATTTGTTTTCCTGATTCCAGTTATTTTAAATGTTTTCCATCAGACTACGTGTGAGTTGTACAGCAAGAACTGTTGTGTAACACTATTTTCATATAAAATATACTAAAAAAATAAAAATCCTCTTATTTAACTGTCTGGACATCATACTTTTCCTCATTAGGAAGATTTCCATCCGAACATCAGGACACGGTTTTAGTCTGTTTAACAAAAAAAATTAAATAAGCTCATTTGAGGAAATACTAAAAACATTTGAAGCATTTGAAACTATTGGGATATTTTTGGGAATATATAAAGAAAATGTATTTATACATCAAAATCAGTATTCAAAAGGTAATTTTGTTTGTTAAGCAACCAAATAGTTTTAAGCCAAACCAACCAGAAGTTCAATGACCGACGGCTTCAGAGCCAACATTTAATTTAGCCTAAAAACGATAAACAGTTTTTTTCTCTTGTCCTGTTCAGGATCATGGCTACAAAAATGTGTTTCTAGCTAGCATAGGTGTGTGTGTGTGTGTGTGTGTGTGTGTGTGTGTGTGTGTGTGTGTGTGTGTGTGTGTGTGTGTGTGTGTGTGTGTGTGTGTGTGTGTGTGTGTGTGTGTGTGTGTGTGTGTGTGTGTGTGTGTGTGTGTGTGTGTGTGTGTGTGAGATACCCGGGCGCTCCTGCAGCATCCATGGGAAACTGAGAAGACAATGAATAATCCCTGTGCAGATATAATGAGCAGAACAAAGACAGCATGTATGCAGCACATACATACATATAGGTATGTATTTATTTACATTTATATATTTATATATACATACATATATGTATGTATATATAAATATATAAATGTACATACATACATATATGTATGTATTTATTTACATTTATATGAAGCAAACTTGCTGGTATTAATAAACAGATTTTATGTGAGGATGCAGAAATTGTGATGCAGGTCTTACATGAATTATGCTCAAGGTCCAGGAACACGAGGAAACATGTTTTTAAATGTAGAAATAAAAACAAATACAAGTTTAACGTGTTTATGTTTACATGGAAAAAATGCTTTGATCTTATATTGGGGGAAAATAATTTTATATAAATAATTATATACATCCCAACATTTACTTTATAACAGTAAAACCAGCTTATTTAAATAGATTGGTGTCTTGAAAATGGACAATTATTCACTATGATTAGTTAATTTCTCTTTTCTTTTCAAGGTCGAGTAACACGTAAAGTAAGAAAACGCTCAGTGATGTTTTCTATTGAGCTGAGGACTAACAAGGTGGCCCACATCTGTTATGGAGGCTGGGGCTAAAACGGCGACCACGGGAGAATCCCAACATAAAACCGCTGTCGACCCGCAAAAACACTTCAGGGAAATCATTCTGTTAAACCAACAGCTGAGCACGGTGATGGCAGTGTGATGCTCTGAGACATTTTGGTGTGAATAGCAGTCGTGCCGATAAGAGGTTAAAAAAGTCAAAACATTTTTGACGATGAATTTGTTCCTGACCTTATTTTTGTTTCCAGAGGTTTTCTCCGCCTGCTTCAGGCTGTTAGGCAGGTCCTATTTAGAGGTTAGTGGTCAGAACAGCATCCAGAGATTTCATTCAGACGCAGATTTTCAATGATTTGAAACATTTTAATGAGACAAAGCAGGAAAAACAGAAGCAACCTTTGGTTTAAATCAGCCTCAGCTTGTTAGTAACCAGGACAATAAATAACCGTCGGTGGTTTGTGGAGATGAGACAAGCGACGACTCAAATAAAACTGCAGGACTTTGTTATTGATTATTTACACAGTGCTTTATTTAAAAAACAGTTTTCATGGATCCAGGTCATTCCTGAATACAGAAAAGCCGATTCACGACTACAAAGTGGAAACAGGGACATTGTTCTCTAGTGAAACCTAAATGTAGTATTTACCCAAAGCTCCAGGAATAACATAATCAGTCCATTCTAACAGAGCGTTACAGTTAAGTTTGGCTCATAAGTTATAAAAAGGAAAACAAGTCTTAGTGTAAATGTTGAATAATCAGCTTTCAGGTAGAAATACCCAACATTAAAAACAAGAAATCTACTTCATCTGGTTTTTGTCCTGATTTCTTCTCGTCTCCACTGAAACCGTCTCGTCCTCTCTCCGTCCGTGAGGATGGAGCTGTTCAGATAAAGCCTGCTAGCAGTGACCGGGCAGAAGATGAGGGGCGGAGCCAGTCGCTCAGTCACTCACGTCCACGTCCCCCCGATGGAAGCCGTCCCCGTTTAGTCTGGATCTCTTGGAGTTCGAACGCTCGCCTCTTTCTTTAGGAGACGACACGGATTCGGATTCGCTCCTTCTCTCGTCTTCCTCGTCTTCACCTTTATCGCTGGCGTATCCTTGCTCCTCTTCGTCGTAGTCCCGTGTGACCTGTTAACGCAAAGAGACTTGTTTACTGAATGAAACTGTCCGTGACGGTTTTTACCCTTCTCTCATACCTTCACGTCTCCTTTCTCGCTGTCGGATTTGCGGTCCCGCTCTCGTTCCCTGTCTTTGTTTTTCTTCTTCTTGCTAACGGAGCGTTCCCGCCGCTCCCTGCCGTGGTGGTTCCTGTCCTCCCTCCTGTCCCGGGTCTTCTCTCGGTCCTTCTCCTTCTTCTTCTCCTTCTTGTGGCTTTCGAAGCAACACTTCCAGTTAGGGCAGCATAATTAATCCTATTTTGATCGTGATCACGACTTAAATGAACCTAATCGTCAACGATTTTTACGTAAAAAATTACGAACTTTGCTGCAGCGCCTGCATCTCTAATCACATGATCTCAACCAGAACTCTGCCAACCACCAGGGGGGCGAACGCGCGGTCAAAGTCATTAAACTGATGAATTAACGAGCGCAACGTTCAGTAACCAGAGTCTAAATACGGCGGCGTAGTCGTGCCAAAACTCCAACAACGCTCTACGCAAACGTAACATGTCAGAACGTGCGCACGCGCTTTATGTCGCCGCCAGAAGGTGGCAGCGTTTAACGAGAGCACATCATGTCGACAGGTGAATAAACGGCTGCATGTGAAGAGCTTGTACCTCTAAACGGCTCCACATCCATCGTCTGAATTTGTTTCAGATTTAGAGCAAAGAGACGATAAACAGGAGGTAGTTTTATGTAGAGAGAGAAACAGAATTGTGTCATAGTAACACAACTAAATGCGAGGAATGCATGAATGCTAAAGCTAACGCTAACTCACAAAATCCCCAGACAAGCATTACAGCAACACTAATGTAGATAAATCTGGTCTTTTCTTTATAAGCTCTTATATTTGTGTTAAAGTTGCACTTTGAGATTTCAATAACATGTTCAGTCAGTAAGTTTACATTAAAAGTATTTATCACCTGTTTTAATTTAAATTTCATTTTTTACATGTGATTTTACACGTGAGGCAAACATGAAAACTCACCGCCCGGGAGACGGAGACCTGGACGGCTTCTTCCGTGGCGACCGGGAGGAAGTGCGACTCCGTCGGCGCCTCCTGAAAAGCAAACAGCGTTAGAGTGAAGCGGCGGACAAACCCGGGCGCACGACGGCTGGGGGGAGATCCCCTGACCGGCTGATGCTGCTGTAGCTCTTAGGAGGCGTCTTGGATCTTTTCTTTGACTTTTCCTCTTTCCTCCTGTCCCTGTTAAAGAAATTCATCATTAGACGCGTTTTAACACGAGAAACAAGACAAAACCAACCTAAAAGTCAGGAGTGCGTCTAGTTTTAAAGTCACTTGGAGGATTTGTCTTTAAAAAGTAGACAAACACAAGATTTTATGTTTTTGCTGCATAAAAGTGCCACAAAGTTATAGATGTTGTCATGACAACAGCTGCATCCAATAAAGCCGACCTGCGGTCAGCAAAACGCTGCTGACCTGGACCTGCTGCGACGGCTTCGGTCCCGAGAGCGAGTCCTTCTTCTTCTGGGGCTTTTGGACTTCCTCCTGCTCCTTGAGTGGGAGCTGCGCTTGGATCTGCTCGTGGAACGTCTGAGTTAAGAACCGCAGATTAAAAAACAACAACAAGTCATAAGTGCCGTCAGTAAAACACAGAGTTCATTGGTTTGCCTGTGTTTTGACCTCGACCTTGACCGCTTGCGCCGTGACCTTGAACGGGACCGTGAACGTTTGCGCTTGTCCTCTCTTTTACCTGCAGACACAGATGGACACATTTAGGATGTGATCATAACCAGGGGCAGCTGGCCTCACTCACCCAATGATCCTGATTAAGACATAAAACAACAACAGAGTTAGATGATAAAGTAAAAAGATATGAATGAACGAAAAATATGAATACAGTGTTTTTCAACCAGTGGGATCGTCAGGTGTGCCGTGGAAATTATCTTGGTGAAATGGATAATTGTTGAGTATTTTTGAAGTGGACATGTTTTATTTGAAATACGAGATATAAAATATGATAAAAAATAAATGTTTATTTGATTCATATCAAAGACACTTTGATAAGAATTACTATAAATGTAATATATGTGACTATAAAGTATCATTTGTTTAAATGTTTGGTTGGTGGTGCCCCTCGTAATTCTTTTAATAAAAACAACGTACCTTGGCTCAAAAAAGGTTGAAAAACACTGTATTAATATATATTTTTTTTAGATGTGAAATATGAATATTTCCTTTTTAATGACCGGTAAAGTTTGGTTAGTTGTAGGATTCATGACGTATTTCCGCTCTTGTATTTCAGACTCTCGTTAAAAGTTGTACACGAGCTGTAGCTCCTCCCACCACCGCGCTGAGGTCACAGTCGGCTGTTATAAAGCGGCTGATTGACAGGTGGAGGGGCGGCAGATGGAGAGGAGAAATTTAATTTGGTAAAGTAAGAACTTTATTTATGTACACAAAAAATAAAGTTATACTTTTAATTATTTTATTTTTAATTATTTTATTTTTTTTTATTTTTTTTACTTTATTTGTTTGTTTTAAATGAGTCAGGTATTATTCTTATCATTACATTTTAAGTATTATTTTTATTATTTATTTATTTTACTTTTATTATTATATTTTTATGTATTATTTTTCTTTTGAATTATTTATTTATGCTTTATTTTATTAATTTTAAATAAATAAATTATTATTCTTAGTATTATTCTTATTTTTTATTTTTATTTTAAAGTGTTATTTTTATTATTGTAAGTTTAATTTTTTTATTATTATAATTTTTACATTATTTATTAATTTTCAATAAGTATTAGTTTTATTTTTTCTTTATTTTCCCTTGGGGTTAAATAAAGTATTTTTGATTGATTGAAAAGTGAACCTGTACATGAAATTTTTTGTTCCTTTAAAGTGTTTCTATAATATTTTTGTTTTCATATATGTAAACACACTGGAATGTTACCCTAGTATACATTTATCTTTTTGGTTTATGTGTATTTAGCCCCCCCCTGGAGAAAACTCCACCAGCCGTGACTGTGAACAACTGATCAAAACAGCTCAAAACAAACTAAATAAATTCTTGGACAGATTTCGGTACCAAATAAACATCAAGTTTCCTTCAAATCACCCAAAGTAGCAACACAACTAGGCTGTGTAATGAATCCAAATGGGTTTTTCCTCATTTTAACTAATTTCTAATGAATAAGTCTGATTTTATAATTGGAGATTCCATTCAAACAGACTAAGCCTGAATAAAGAGAAACAGGAAACTGAACTTACTTCCTGGTTCGATGGCGGCAGAAATCAGGGATTGGGCCTCCCGGACTCTCTTCATCGCCTCTTCGATCTCCTTGTTGGCAGAATTTGCCTTTAGACCCGGGCTCAGGTTTAATCCGGCCGCCAGTGGGTTCAGTCTGCAAACGAAACCTTTTACATCTAAAAGAGAAAGACTCCTGATGGCTGCATATCAATTAAGAAATGAGTAGTTTCTTACTTTGGGTCGATAGACTGCATCAGCTTCAGAAAGTCTGCAGAAAAGGCCTGAAAAACAAATGACATCCATGATAGCACCAGAACTTGATTTTCCATTGTGGGCACAGAAGTGCAGCAGGAGGTTACCTGGGGACTCATGTTGGGCCCCGCTATTCCCATAGCAGCCATTTGGTCCATGCTGGGAGCCCCGAGAACGGGGAACGGTGTTGCACCGAACTGAGATGGTGGACAATCACACATTTAACACAATCAGGACCTTCAGTAATAACAACAAATATCATATTTACAATATTGCAGATCGGCAGATAGTGAGATATATCGTTTCACTTATATTTTTCATCTAGAGTTGATGTTTTAAGGTACTTTTGAGTGGAGCTGAAATCGATTTAATCCGTTAAAATCGATTATTAAAATAGATTACAGCTAATTTAGTCGTCGATTCGTTTTTATAATCACGTTTTACCGTAAGCGTCTATTTTTAACACATTCTGTTATATTACAATGTTGTTATAATATTAATTTAGTTGTAGATGTGAAGAAAAAAACAAGCAACAATAAAGGAACACATGTGGAACAAGACGCTCACCCCCAGCAATGTCTACCACTTACTAACTCTGTTCTAAATATGCTGGTAGAGACACAAGTTCAGATTATTAGGAACAAGAATGTCCAACTAAGTCACAACATTCACAATAAAGATCTAATTAAATATTAAATTAATGTAGAGAATAATAATGGCTGAGATTATTGTTATTATGCTGTAAAATCAACAAGTTTTATGGGATTCTTCCTCATTTTTGTATTTTATGCCTAAAAATGAACAAATATTTTAACTGTTGAGCTCATTTGCTCCTTTAAACAAAGTTAAATAAATTACAGTCAACCGCACAATTCTTTTGTGTTTCAAGTTTTCTTAATGAAAATATTTTTATTAGCTTTTATAGGAAATGTTGAATAAATTAATAATAAAAAGCGGAATAATAATCAGCAGATTAATCGATTATGAAGATATTCGTTAGTTGCAGTTGAGTTGGGGGTTTGCCGAAGTCTCAGCCGACGTTTGTTTTTGTTTTACAAATTTGTCTAATTCAATTTGTCTAATTGTAACTCATTAAATATTAGTGTGATGAAGAACTGAGAGACTTTTAAAATTGTTCAGTCATATTTCTGTGGGATCAGAGGCGGAATAAATAACACAAAAAAACCACAAAACTGCACAATCCCTAACAAAAACCTATAATGAAGTGATAAACTATTTTATTTTATGGTGCCAGGAGTTGGCGCTGATAATGAAAACCATGTACAGGTAGTTTGAGACGGACCGAGCCCAGAGGGTTGGGAGTCGGGAGAAGACCTCCTCCTGGCATCATCCCCGCCACGGCGTTGGCCGGCGCCAGCAGCGACATCGCTTTAGATTCATCAGGAATGACTCCTGGGGAGAAACCAGAACGTCTCACAACGTGTTTGGAGAAGGAAACATGTCAGCAACACCAAGACAAGACCGCTAAAAGTCCACTTTGTGTGTTACTCTTGATACCTGAGTTTGTTTTGTGGGATTAAAAACAGTCACAATACAAACAGAGGTCAACACTGCCAAGAGTTTGTCACCTGCACGTTTTTTAAGTCATGAACCAAACGCTAGCAAACACAGCCGGGTGTCCCAGGATGAGCTCTCAAATTTCACTATGAACAAGCGACGCACGCCGGCTGCTTCGCTATAACATAGCACACAAAAACACTGAGATACAAAACAGAAAGAAAAAACAACATAGTTCATGATTTAGACGTGGAGACAAGAATACATTTCAGCATCACGTTCCAAAACTTCAACTGCAGCATTAAAAACACGTAGCAGCCACATTTCTGTCAGAATACATTAAACTAAACGTACGTACACAAACACAACCGGAGCTAAACAGTCTACGCCTACGGCGGCAAATATGGTGAAATGATATAGAAGAAAAGTCCAAAGCTGAAGAGAATTAAACATTAAACTTGAAGAGAAAATCTGATCGGATGTTCCCCCATGGCTCTGGAAACAACCTCATTTTCATCTCAAACTGTTTTCATCTCTTTATAAAACAGAGAGAGAGAGAGAGGGAGAGAGAGGGAGACATCACACACACTCTCACACACTCACACACACTCGGAGACGTGAGGAACAGGATAACTCTGTGGAGGACAAAACTGTTGGCGGCCTTTTCAGCAGGCCTGGCAAACCTGGCAGCTGTAGAACAACAACAAGAGAAACAGAACTGTTAAACGTTTCGTCACATGGGGGAGGGTGAGGAGACAAAATCTATAAACTGTTTATTAACACATTTACAACAACTCACCACTTTTGAGACAAACACAGACACTTTATTAGCAGGTGTAGCATCACAGTTGTGAGAATCCTGTTCTGTTTATCGCTTCCTGATAATTAATCATGAACAGCTGCTGTTATCTTACTATAAATTACAGCCAGATTTCCTACAGATAAACCATCTAATCTAAAGTTTCCTTAAGATTGGCTAAAATTAACAGAAAACTTATCGTTGATCTATTTAAAAAAAAGTTTTACAGTAAAATAGCTCAATTCTCAATTTGTGAGTGAATTTCCAGTCTATTCTCTTGTTAACTGCATCATATTTAATCATTTTACCAAAACAACGTTCCTGTTTTTTCATACTATTGCGACTCAAAGATTTATTTATTCATACCTCACTTACTAACCAACAAAGTTCATCAGACGTGAAACAAAGACGTTCACTTAAGAACTTATTCTCTACACATACATCTGATTGAAGCAGTTCTGCTTCATTTAAGAACGTTTTCCTTCAACAGAGATAAAAACCCACACAAGTTCATATTTAACTACAGAAACAGAAAAAGATGAATCTTCTGATGCTATTATTATTATTATTATTTTATTTTTAGAATCGCCTCATGGCAGCAGAGGAACATTGTCAGTCTGCATGGAAGACGCTCTCTGCAAATCACTTGTTCACTAACAAAAAAACCACAACACAGAAAACAGAGAGAGAAGTTCACAGCTGATTATGAGACACAGACATAAACAACTAATGATGCCAATCACTGAAAACCGTAGAAAACAAGCAAATAAAATCGGCTCAGAGCTGATTCTGTGCGTTACAGCTAAACCATGAGACATCCAGTCAGAGATCGCCAGAGATGCGAGGAATAGAAGGAACCCACCTTCAGCAAAAGGAACCACGATCAAGGCCCGGTCCACGAAGACGGTGTTGGTGAGATGCTGCGACACGCCGACCGACTCGGCCTCACTGAACTTCACAAAGCAGACACGGGACGTCACGGGCAAGGGAGAGTCGCTGCAAGCAAACACAGACGAACAGAAAACAGATTTCTGATCATTTTCTGTTTTTGAGAACAAAACTCCAGTTTTAAAGCAGATGTTGATCCAGTTTTCATAATACAACATAAACTGGATTTAAAGCTTAATCAGGATATTATTGACACTATCAACATTAGATTAAAATCATTTAAATATCAAAATACTGCTTTTAAAAATCATATTTAGTTAATAAATCAATGCTTTAAAAGTTAAAAATAATGCAGCCAGTTTGAAACGTTTTTAAACCTCATTAATCTTCATTTGATTCTCGAAAGATCAATAATTTT
>JAVLVB010000668.1:437596-456968 GCA_032876305.1 Orestias chungarensis
TAATAATAATATTATTATTATTATTGTTATGGACTTATAATCAGCTTTAATAATAATATTATTATTATTGTTATGGACTTATAATCATCTTTAATAATAATATTATTATTATTATTATGGACTTATAATCAGCTTTAATAATAATAATATTATTATTATTATTATGGACTATAATCAGCTTTAATAATAATATTATTGTTATGGACTTATAATCATCTTTAATAATAATATTATTATTATTGTTATGGACTTATAATCATCTTTAATAATAATATTATTATTATTGTTATGGACTTATAATCATCTTTAATAATAATATTATTATTATTATTATGGACTTATAATCAGCTTTAATAATAATATTATTGTTATGGACTTATAATCATCTTTAATAATAATATTATTATTATTGTTATGGACTTATAATCATCTTTAATAATAATATTATTATTATTATTATGGGCTTATAATCAGCTTTAATAATAATATTATTGTTATGGACTTATAATCAGCTTTAATAATAATATTATTATTATTGTTATGGACTTATAATCAGCTTTAATAATAATATTATTATTATTGTTATGGACTTATAATCATCTTTAATAATAATATTATTATTATTATTATGGACTTATAATCATCTTTAATAATAATATTATTATTATTATTATGATGGACTTATAATCAGCTTTAATAATAATATTATTATTATTGTTATGGACTTATAATCAGCTTTAATAATAATATTATTATTATTATTGTTATGGACTTTTAATCAGCTTTAATAATAATATTATTATTATTATTGTTATGGACTTTTAATCAGCTTTAATAATAATATTATTATTATTGTTATGGACTTATAATCATCTTTAATAATAATATTATTATTATTATTATGGACTTTTAATCAGCTTTAATAATAATATTATTATTATTATTGTTATGGACTTATAATCAGCTTTAATAATAATAATAATATTATTATTATTATTGTTATGGACTTTTAATCAGCTTTAATAATAATATTATTATTATTATTGTTATGGACTTATAATCATCTTTAATAATAATATTATTATTATTATTATGGACTTTTAATCAGCTTTAATAATAATATTATTATTATTGTTATGGACTTATAATCAGCTTTAATAATAATATTATGATTATTATTGTTATGGACTTATAATCAGCTTTAATAATAATAATAATATTATTATTATTATTGTTATGGACTTATAATCAGCTTTAATAATAATATTATTGTTATGGACTTTTAATCAGCTTTAATAATAATATTATTGTTATGGACTTATAATCAGCTTTAATAATAATATTATTATTATTATTGTTATGGACTTATAATCAGCTTTAATAATAATATTATTATTATTGTTATGGACTTATAATCAGCTTTAATAATAATATTATTATTATTATTATGGACTTATAATCAGCTTTAATAATAATATTATTATTATTATTGTTATGGACTTATAATCAGCTTTAATAATAATAATAATATTATTATTGTTGTTGTTGTTTCAGGAGACAGCTGGAAGGTGTTAGCATTAGCATTAGCATTAGCCCGGCCCCCTACAGGCCAGAGTGACCGAACCGGGCCGAACCCGCGGGTCTGGGCGCTGGTTCCTTATAAACTCACTCAGGTGGAAACAGCCGCAGCTCCTCTATGGCTCCCAGGAACCCGAACAGAGTCCGCATCTGCTCGGACGTGGTGCTGGGAGAGACGTTGGTCACCTGGACGACCTGAGTGGAGCTCATCTCTAGCTAGCTAGCTGCTAAAGCTACCACGGAACTGTGCTGCTATGCTAGCTTTAGAGAGCTTCCATGTTTTCAGCTGCGATGAAAACAGATTAAAGCAGGAACTTTGTATTTAGAGAACAGAGAGACGAGGCTGCACCTGAGAAAGATGATGCCCTGGTGCTGCGTTCAGGGACAGTCGGTCATTTAGCTGCTCTAAATATAGCTAAGATGGGTGGATGGAGATACACAGTAAACACTAAATATTATTAGTGGAAGTCCTTTAACCCCTTGTAAAATTCTGAAATGTCAATTTTGATATATTAGTTAGGTTTTAAGTTAAAATAGTAAAGTGGATTAGTTTTTCTTTTTCTGCTTGTTTTTTTTATTATTCTGTTATTAACAGGTTTGTTTATTTTTTCATTGTAGTCTTTGAAATAACAGAACTCTAAACATCTCCTTTATGGAAAAAAGAGTCTTCAGTCAGGGGCGTTGGTGCTGAGTTGTCAAACGGACTGCTACAGGAGCCATCACCATCTATAATAACTTAATTAAATACGTTTCTTCAACAAAATGTTATTTCTCTTTAGGATGAATAGAGCATTCTCTGAGTTTTTCCTCTCCACTGTCGCTACATGCATGCTCAGTGTGAGGGATCGCTGTAAAGTCAGGCTCGTGTTCTGATCCTTAGAAACTTTTTAAACTGTTTTTATCCTGTATTTATGATTGGAATTAAACGGTTTCCCTGTAAAGTTCCTTGAGACGACGTGTGTTGTAAATTGGCGCCACGGGACCGAGTGTCATAATTCAGAGGCTACCTGAAGTAGGCACGGCAGTAGTGGGCGTGGCCTCGTCTGGCTGCTAGCAGGCTGTTTCCCGTCTAGCTGGACGTCCAGAAAGGAGCGACCTGAGGACACATCCTTGTGTCTTTCTGCAGGTCAGAAAGAATCTAAACTCGTTTGAACATCTGAACTTTCTACCAGCGAAGTTAAATTAAACTTAGCGACTCAAACCTGCAGCAGCAGCCATGCTAGCTAGCCTAGCCTAGCATGGCTGCTGCTGCAGAGGTTGGTTAGTCTGAATGTTTCCTAATACACTTTTCCTTTAACTGGGGGAAATAATGGCGATAAAGCTAAATGTTTGGGCTTAAACAGACTTTTTCTCTCTGTAACTGAATGCAGATTTAAACTCAACCATTTTAGGTGATGCATTTTAGGTGATGGGATTTCTTAGTTTTTTCTCAGTAAAGCATTTTTACATCTTGGTTCCTTCAGGGAAATGTTTTACCAATCAAAATACTGATATAGATTAAAACTCCAATATCAAATATGTTTTTTTTAATCATAGATGCATTAATAAAGTGTCTCTTTATATGATATCTATTAAAGCTTTTAACAGTAACTAGCTTTAAACTATTCTACCTATCTTTAATTTCCTGTGTTTATAGTAAGATTTCATCTAATTTATTCTGCTGGTCTGGCATTTTTGGTTGTGATTTTCTTGTTTGTGTGTCTTTTTGTTTTTTTAAACCAGTAGTTTACATTGATGGGGTTAATAGTGGAAAACACCCAGTGCATAAAAATCTGTATTAATTCTTTACAATCTTTATTTGTTACAGAAAACAGCTTACATGCTCAATGTAAAGCTAAATATGGCGACTCTCATCCCACCTGATGGACTCTAACTGGTCACCATGGGCATCTTGGGGCTGCTGGGAAGGATCATGGGAAGGATCAGCCCTTTCCGGTCCTATCAGTTCGTGCTTCTTCTGGCCGCGACTCTGGCTGTTATAGCTTTTTACTACTTTGGCTCCGAGAGGCACAACTTCTCCAGCACCACCAAGAGGATCAGGCAGACCCAGGCTAACAGCAACAGAAACGATGCTGACCTGACGGTTGACACCAGGATCTTACATCTGTCTGCCTCAGACGAGCAAAGAGGCGACGACCCGACGGCAGCAGAGCGAGGAGACGCGTTCAGGTCGGGACGGGGAGGCTCGGATGCTGGCCGGCGCTTCCATGCCCTCATGATGTTCACTAAGGTGGACAGGAGCAGGAGCCTGCAGGAGAAATTCAAGGTGGCCATGTTTTCCATGGTGAAACACGCAGACTTCCTGGACGGCGAGGTGTTGGTGCTTCATTTTGTGAGCGATCAGGCCAGCCAGGAGCTGGGCCAGCGGATGCTGCAAGAGTTTCTGCAGGATGCGTCCTTTAAATCCGAGGTAGACGTGTCGCCGTTGGTTACCTTTGTTAGATGCTTTAATTTCAGGAAAAGTCCTTTAATATGAAGTCAAGTCTGATTCAGGGAGCGTTCTGTTAAGCTATAATTTCTGATTTAAGTGCTAAACAACAACAATCCCAAACCTAAAGGTTTAGTTCTGCATAGTTTTACATGAGCTGTACGTCTGGACTGCTGAAGAAAGAAAGGACCATGGTGGATTCCATCAGTGGTGGCCGGCAAATAAAGGCCAACCCCCACACTCACATGTTCTCCACGTTTAGGTCATTTCGTTCACATTTAGCAAATTTCAGTTGATTTTCTTCACATTTAGATCATTTTACACACACATTTAGACTTATGTTATATGTGAAAGAAAAGTTTGTGAGTTTAAGCTTTATATCTAAATGTAAATATATATTTAATTGTTAAATCTAAATCCATATGCTAAATCTAAATGTACATATTAAATCTAAATGTACCTTAAAGCAACAACTTTTGAGAACTTTATTTTTAATATTTTATTGTTAAGTATATTTATTTTTTACTTTAAATAGTTTAAGTATTATTTTTACTATCTTATTTTTACTTATTTATTTATTTTATGCTATCTTATATTTGAGTATTTTTATTTTTTTTGCTCTTATAAAGTCTTTTTATAGTGTTTTTGTTTTCATTTATATAAACACGTGTTTTTCTACCTTTTTTGAGTAAAGGTACATCGTTTTCATTGAAAGAATCACCACCAACCAAAAGTGTAAACAAATGATACTCTATAGTCGCATAAATTAAATATATAGTAAGTCTTATGAAAGTGTCTTGAATATTAATCAAATAAACACTAAAATTTATTTTTTAATCATATTTTATATCTTTTATTTCAAATTGCACTTGACATGTCCACTTAAATACACCTGAACAGTGGCACAACAATGTGGTCTTAAATTTAAAGAGGTTGTAGAAAACGTCATTGTTTCACACACTAATTCTGTGAGCCGGGATACAGAAAATAATTCTTATTCTGAGGGAAGCAATAATATTTGGGAAAGATTTCACTGTTACCATATTAAGAGTTGCATGTACAAAATGTCACTATCTGTCTTTTTTACTGACTTAGAGTGAAACCTGTGCATGTTTGGATGAAGTCATGGGTTGATATCTTGGCAGGAATTGAAGAAAGACACACACACACAATGCTCTTCATCAACAACAATTAACCAATTTCACCAAGATAATTTCCACGGCACACCTGACGATCACCCACAGCACACTAGTATGCCGTGGCACAGTGGTTGAAAAAGAACTGCTTTAGTATACATTTGCCTTTTTGGTATATGTGTATTTGGAGTTATAGCTTAATATAGTTATATTTATACAGCCCCCCCAGAGAAAACTCCACCTGATGCCACTGCTTCCCATCTGTAGACTCCAGTTTTCAGGTCTTACCTCTGGTTTGAATTTAAATTCCATTCAAGGTTCTAATTCATAAACATGATTCAATCTAAAACATGTTCTGTTCTTAGTGTCAATGTCATGTTGTCCCGCTTGTTCCGAAGCAAATGCCCCCCCTGGTCTCATCTGACCACGGCCCCTCTGAGATCTCTGAACATCTGCACTCGTGCTGAGAGGACTTTTACGAAGTCACTTGAGTTTGTATTGGTCTGGTTCTGTAGGTCACATGATTATGTTGGTGTTATCATCACTGAACACAGTATAGAGAGTTTCAGAAACTATTTTTACAGCTTTGATGTAACTGAAAAATCTGAAATGTAATAAACATGGTGCAGAAATCTGGAGGCCTCCATCAGCTGGAGATGCAGCTCCAAGAATAGACACTAGAGGGCAGCCTTGGCCCGCTCAAAGCACCCATCCCAGTAAAAGAGAGGAGCTTGTTTCGTTTGTTGTTGCTGCCAGAGAGCAGGGTTATTTTTCTGTAGTGTTCTCTCTGCGTTTTACCATTAACCGTTTCAGTTTTTCTATATGAGATAATATCCTTGTTTCTGTTTCCAGAAATCTCTCATCAGGAGAAACCTGCATTTCCAGCTTTCTATCCTCTGAAGAGGATTCAGCTTGTTCACATTTACTCAGTTTAACTTCCTGGGTGTTTAGAGGGAAAGAGATTGTTGGGAGCATGTTCAAAGATGGAATATAAAATACTGATTATACAGAAACTGGGATTTAATTTTACTTTATGTTCCAGCAGAAGAATCTTAAAGTAAAAATAAAAGCATCGCTGCTAATGTAATATGAGGCCAGGTTCAAATGAGAAAGCCGAACCTGGGAAGGTTTATAGTTGATATTTGGAAGCTAGAAACTGATATTTACATAAAAAAGGGGCGTTGTGTAGAAACTGTAATTTACAAGCTGACTAGTTTTAGGAAACACATTATTTTTATCATTAATTCCTGCATTACCAGATCTGGTTTCATAGTTTTTGTGTATTTTTTTTATTCCACTCTGGGTGGTAACTCTTAGATATCAGTAATTAGGTTCAACCTCTGCAGGGGTTCAAAGGTCGCTGAAGTTTAGCTGCAGACCGTACAGTGTGAAAAGTCCCACTCGTCACTTCTGCTCTGCAGACGAGGTTTAACGAAGTCTGGAAAAGTTTGGAATTGTTCCAGATATTTCTGTAGATACAAGGGCTGCTGTCATCCATCCGTCCGTCTGTCTGTGCATCCGTCCGTCCGCCCGTCTGTCAGTCTGTCTGTGCATCCGTCCATCCATCCATCCGTCCGTCCGTCAGTCTGTCTGTGCATCCGTCCATCCATCCATCCGTCCGTCCGTCCGTCTGTCTGTGCATCCGTCCGTCCGCCCGTCTGTCCGTCAGTCTGTCTGTGCATCCGTCCATCCATCCGTCCGTCCGTCAGTCTGTCTGTGCATCCGTCCGTCCGCCCGTCTGTCCGTCAGTCTGTCAGTCTGTCTGTGCATCCGTCCATCCATCCGTCCGTCCGTCAGTCTGTCTGTGCATCCGTCCGTCCGCCCGTCTGTCCGTCAGTCTGTCAGTCTGTCTGTGCATCCGTCCATCCACCATTCCAGTCGGTGGTGGGAGCCGCTAACCTAAACGTTAGCTGCACTAACCCTAAAAGCACTAATCATGAATATTTAGGCTAATGCTAAACGCTAAACTGCTACATTCAAATCCATTGGATTTGGATTTAGTTTTGTTGGTTTGTAAAACGGTTTAATCACATTCTGGAGCACTTTGACTTCCATTTTGTGTTTAAAGATAAAAAAAACAAATGTGAAAGTAAACGTGTGTCCCTGCATACGAATATAAAGTTTGACATATTTCCTATGAAAAAATATTCAGAAATGTATTGGACTTCTTGTTCAGTCTAACACATTTAATCTCATCAAAGATGTTCGTATTATTAAAAAAAATCCTTTTTGTGTCCACAGGGGGGCATTAACATCTTAAATAGAAAACAGT
The DNA here is from genome assembly GCA_032876305.1 of Orestias chungarensis. Classification (NCBI taxonomy): domain Eukaryota; kingdom Metazoa; phylum Chordata; class Actinopteri; order Cyprinodontiformes; family Cyprinodontidae; genus Orestias; species Orestias chungarensis. The sequence goes on from JAVLVB010000668.1 coordinate 445,011, forward strand.
TAATTATGCAAATTTCTACTGAATTTGAAATTTTAATTCTCTACTAAATTACAATCTTTGAACCAACGTAAGACTAATATTATTCCTTAAGGAAGCTATAATATTCCTTTTTAGAGTACGTAGTTTATAGCAATATATTAAATATCATAAATATGTTTCGCTTTGTGTCTCTGGGTTTGAACAATTATCAAGAAGTGTTTCTGTTAACACTTGAAAATGAGCGAACAGTAGAGATCGTCCATCCATACAGATCGTACCGTTACGCATTAAAAGCAGCAGGGGTCAATCACACAACCTAACATATCGCCCCCCACAGGAACAAACCTGTAAGTGCACCGCTTGCTGTACGGTCGCAATTCAGGAAGAGATTGTTCTTCTCATGGTCTGAGTTTTGTAGTCGTTGAGTGTTGCTAATTTTGTTAGGTAGGGAGATGACTCAATTCAGACACGCTTCTGAGAGAATAATGAAAACGCTTTATTATGCAACAATAACTTCTGCGATGAAATCAAATTTGTAACAAAATGATAAATTTCTTTTACACAATGTAAAGAAATAAATAAATGTAATAATGTTGTAAATATAACCTCATCTGTGTTATAAACGCTTTAACAAAATGTCTCTTCAGTTCTTTTCAATGTAATACAATAACGTAAGTTACTGTGGTAACTATGGTTTTGTGCATTCCTGGAGGACTGCCAGTTCAGTTAACAGAGTGGATATGTCTCCTCGTGCTCCGCGAAGGTCGAGTCTTTATCTCAACAAAGTCACACACCTGACTTGTGAGTCTATAAATAACACGCAGAGGGCTACGTACGGTCTCCTGGGATCTTCTCGCTGAGAATTTCCGGGGGACCAATATGACTGGCAGTCATCCAGGAATTCACAGAACGTAAGTTACCAGAGTAACTTACGTTCTGTTTCATTCCATCCTGACAGCCAGTGCAGTTAACAGAGTGAATGACTCATGCCAGCAATGTCACGATGAACGCAGTACTCACCACCTCTCAAGAATCCTCAGCTAGAGGCAGGACAGCCGATGCCAGTGAGGACTCCTGTCCCACGTTGAGGCGATAGAAGCGGGCAAACGTACATGGCGTCGCCCATGACGCGGCTGCACAGATATCCCCCAGTGGCACTACCCCTCATGGCCGCCCAGGACGTAGACACACTCCTGGTTGAATGGCAAACAAGACCAGATGGAGCAGTTGTTCCCGCAGACTCATATGCCACCGCGATGGCCTCAACGACCCAACGCGACAGTCTGTGTTTAGAAAGGGCGCGACCCTTGGTCCGTCCGCCATTGCACACAAACAGCTGGTCAGATTGTCAAATATTGCCTGTCGCGACAATGTACTGCTGTAGGGCCCTGACCGGGCACAGCATGTGTGCAAACCTCTGTTCCTGTGACTGGAACTGAGGAGGGCAGTACGCCCCCAGCTCAATGGCAGTATTTACATAGCCCGGGGGCAGGACCTTGGCGAGAAAAGAAATGTTTGGCCACAAAGTCACCCCAGAGCCATCTGCCTTCCAACGTAGGCAGGCAGGGGAGACGGCGAGGGCATGGAGCTCACCAAACCGCTTAGCAGTAGCAACGGCCAAGAGAAAAGCTGTTTTGAGGGACACCAGCCTCAGTGAAAAGGAAACCATCGGCTCAAAAGGCGTGCCACTCAAGGCCCTCAACAACAGGGGGAGGTCCCATGCCGATTCCGGACGTCGTACCGGGGTCTGGCACCCCGGAGAAATTGTGACACCCAATAGTAAGCCCCCACTCTTCTGCCATCGATGTAGTCATGGCTGGCTAATATGGCTGCAACGTGTACTTTCAAACGTGTATTGGCAAAACCCTGGTGCGCCCGCACCATGCCGAAAACCGTCGCCAAAAGAAGCCAAAAGGTCGACCTGAGCCCTGCCAAACTGATCCCATACCTGTCGAACCACCTGCGGATGCAGCCAACATTCTCCCGGAAGACAGGTGATCAGCTACAGAGTTTCTCATCTCCGGCAGGTGCATCGCTCTGACCAATTCTGGTTGTGCTAAGTCAATGCGGTGGGCGATGAACTATCTCTGCAAAGGCCGTAGATGGAAAAGCCCCAGTGGGGTTAGCGCTGAGGCTGCCACTAGCATCCCCAACAGACTTAGCCACAGTCGGACAGCCTGTGTCGCATCGACTGGAAAGGATTTGAACAGGGACAGAATCCTCCCCACCCTGTCCACCCAGCTGTGCCACCATGGCCACAGAATCCAAGGCCATGCCTATCTATCTGTCTGTCAGTCTGTCTGTCTGTCTGTCTGTCTGTTCAGAAGGTTCACTTCCAACCCCAGCGGTCTGACACGGGCCAGGACCCGAGACGTGGCCAGGACCACTTTTCCATAGGAGGGGGGCGCAGATGAGCCAGTCGTCCAGATACGGCAGAATCTTCAAGTCCGACAGGCAGAGAGGCCTTAAGACCTCCTTCACGCATCTGGTGAAAATCCGAGGGGCCAGGGAAAGCCAGAACGGCAGAACCACAAACTCGTACACCACGCCCTGAAAGGAGAACCGCAGAAACCTCCGGTGGTCTGGGATCTCTGACCATGGTCACTGTCACCCCCGATGGGGGAAGAGGCCAACAGCAGAACTGCAATCTGTACCCTTGGAACATTGTTTGTAAGACCCATGCATCCATGCACTGTGTTGTCCAATAGGCCAGTTGCCGTTGAGAATACCGTCCCGCCGTCGGCCTGCAGCCCTCAGGCTGCATGGTGCCACCTACCCCGGCCTTTGGGGGGGCGTCGATTCTTCGGGCCCGCCCGGGTCTAACAGGGCGGAGCCCGACGCCAGGCTTCTTTCCCGGAGGACTGCGGCGCTCTGCATGCATCATCACCCTCCGCCCCCCGGAACACGGTAGAGGTGCTGTCGTGGGAGGCAGCTCTGTTGTAAAAAGGAGGCCTTCCACCATACGTAGCCTGTCCTGTCTAACAGACAAAGGCAAGATGCTGCAATTCATACAGGGGTTCGTCAGGGCTTCCCTGAGGTGACCCACACCCAGACATTTGGGGCACAAATCATGGCCTCCACCTGGAGAGTGTCTCCACAGGAAGCGCATGCCACCATCCCCACTACAGGTGTGCGAACAGCAGCCATGCAACAAGCCAGCCTGGGCCGAATAAAGCAGTCAGCACAAGGCGGTCATTGCCCAGCAACCCTGAATGTGAGCTCCAGCAGGCCTGAGAACACAGTCAGACAGGCAACTGGCATCAGACAGGATCTGAGCGAGAACGTTAGCAGAGCCGACAAACGCAGTCAGGCTATTAGAACAGTATAGGTCGGGCCAGGCGAACTTAGCGAGAACGCCAGCATGGCTGACGAACGCAGTCAGAACAACATAGGTCTGGCCAGGTAAACTGAGCGCGGACAACCGGGAAACGCAGTCAGTACAAACCCGAAGTTGGCCAGGCAAAATGAGCGAGAACGTCACAAGGTCTGACGAACGCAGTCAGAACAATATGGGCACCTGCCAAGGAATCTAAGCGAGTTCTTCAAAGGATCTGAAGAATGTAGTCAGAAAACCATGGCTGCCCGCCAGGCAAACCGAGCGTGAAATGTGTGAAAACAGAACGCAGTCAGAACTTCTGGCTTCACTCACCTGTAACGCAGCCTTCCGATCTCCCTCGTAAGGCACACGCCAGCGTCAGCTTAGCGGCAAGATCTGTCACACAAACAGATAATACGCCACCCACGGCCTTAGAGAGCTACGAAAAGGGCTACAACTAATCAGTCACAGGCAGGATGACGTTTGCACAAACAAACCTGTTTTCTTTGAACTGAAACCAAAATCCGGACACAGTCTTATGGGAGCGATCAACCAGCAAAACACGCAAGGTTGACAGCGAGAAGATCAGAGAGACCGTACGTAGCCCTCTGCATGTTATTTATGGACTCCCTGACAGGTGTGCTACATGTCACGTGTGTGACTTTGTTGACATAAAGACTCGACCTGCGTGGATCGCGAGGAGACATATCCACTCTGTTAACTGCACTGGCAGTCAGGAAGGAATGAAACAGAACTAATATTATGGTGTCAAAGATACTTGAGAAACAAACAAATTAGCGATTTTGAGTTGTGTTATTAGTTGGTTTAATTGTTTTAAAGGTTATTTTTAGTTTTACACAAATAGAAATGCGTCTCCTTAAATCACAGCAGATTCATTCTGGAACATCCTGCAACATAAAATTACTTTTAGTGATTTTTTTATACTCTTTGAAAATAATCTTAAAACATCTATAATAGACAACTAAATAATATTGATGGGTCATTGCATGAAGTAAAGACTGTTGAGGACTAATGAGATAAAAAAAAAGACAAATGTGGATCCTTAAATACAGGAAACATTTAGAAAACGTTTGAAACAGAAAATTAGCAGATTAGTGAAAGTGCTCACCACTGATTCCAGACCAGTGCTTAATAAAATCTGCTGCTTTTTAGATCATCAAACTGTGGCAGAGCTACAAACGAGACGAGGATCCCAGAGACGACCTGATCATTTGAGTTTGCTGACATCCTGTCGGCTCATCTCGAGCGTATTTCTCTTATTTTTTAACTCTGCTGAGTAAAAAGGTAGTGCCGTGATAATGGAACGTACATTTCCCCCATGGTGTCCCAACAGCGAGACATTGAGGGAACTGCTTGACATTTTTAGCAAACCGCCTGCAGCTGTGCGGCTGCTTGGAGAATCCTGCAGACCAAAACAATGGAGTGGGAAGCAAGTAGACTCTGAATGTGATGCTTAGCTTAAAAAGTTGTTCCTAATAAGTGCCGGAAGTTGATCATATTTACGTGTCCAGGCTCAGAAAACACAAAAACCCTTAAGGGTTGTTTAATTCTTTTGCTTTAAAAGCACAAAGTTAATTCCAAAGATTTTTTAGACTTTCTGAGGTGAGTTTACTGCAGACTTTAACTCAACTGTTTGAAGAAACTTGGTGCTGCTCCGACCAGAACCAGAATCTACTCAAGCATCACAAAAGAAGAAAGTTAGATCTGAGAGAAATATCTTTCCAAACCGAGGCTGGAAAACGTTTTTGTTGAAGTCTGCTCACTTGTGGTTGATAAATGAAGGTCCTCGTCTGTAAAACCCTTTTCTGAAGTCAGTTTACTGTTAAAATAAATAAGAAAAAGATTTATAGTGGTTAAAGCCAACTGTTTTAAACCTAATCCTCAGTTTTCTCCTTAAACTGTTCAACTCCACATACATTTTAACACCCGGCTGAACAATAAGTTGCTGATATATCATCACTATGTCGGTGTACGCGATATACTCATCTCAGAGAAGTTGTTTTTAAAAATATGATGCCACGTTTAGCTAGAAGGAAAAAGTCTCACAAGTAAAATGTTCACACTGGACATGAACGCTAAAGGTCACTACCGATATCATCGCTTTAATATTTAATATATCATATCATTACCATTGCAAGATTATCCACTCGTTCATACAACCAACCACAAACTCTTAGAAATAGTCTTCAGTACAATTTTACTACATTTATCTCCTTATTTTTATTTTATACATATAAGCAGAAACGAACTGACGATGCATCAGCGTCTTGCCTGGTTTGTGGGGGGGATTTGACCTTCTTCCTGAATTAACTTCGATGTTTAGGGTCAGGAGTTCTGCAGAGGATTTTGCTTGTTTGTCTGACCACTCTCGTGTTTCATGCTCAGGTCGTCTACCACGACGTGCAGGAACTCACGCAGAAGCTGTTCCCCATCGTGGAAGCCATGCAGAGGCACTTCAGCGCGGGATCGGGGGCGTACTACAGCGACTCCATCTTCTTCCTGTCTGTAGCCATGCATCACATCATGCCCGAAAGTAAGACAACAAATGTTTTCTGCAATTTCATGTTGACTACATCCAGCTGAGAACATGAGTCGGTGGTCCTCAACACTCAGAGATCCTCCAGTTTATAATCTTTTAACGACTTTTTTGGGGTCTGTCTGGCGGCTCTACGTTCAGCCACGCCTGATCTATCTAACTCAGCCTTACGAGGTGGGAGGAAGCAGGAATTTAAGCGCCGTGTGGCCGAGCTGCAGACGCCCAGTAGAGCGAGGAAGGAAGCTCTGTTGCTGCTGCCAACAGTAGAACCCCCAGGGGTCGGCGCCGGCGGCCACCCGTCCTCTGCTGTGCACGGTTTTGTCTCACTTCAGTGACGGTGCAGCGTGGGGCTGCTCTGTGGGATAAATCCCAACCAGAAGCTTTGAGGTTTCAGTCGATATAATTCAGAAGATTATGTGAGGGCGGACGCCGCCTCCTGTCACCCGCCACAGTCAAACGTGATGTAATTCCTGAATTCAGATTAGTTACAGAAATTCAGAAGTGAAGAAATTTTAGAGAAATAAGGTGAAAAAAGAAAAATTTTAAATTCGATCCAGGTCGTTTTAGGTAACAGGAGCATCTCAATTAATGAGATTATCATTAAAATATAATTATCCTAAATTCTCTTGTGCTTTTTTATTTCTCTTATCAGAACAAAATTTTTACTAATCAATTCATTGACGATATCAGGAGTGATATCTGCCCATTTTCTTCCTCCCTCTCTTTCTAATCCATCCTTCCTGCTGCAGGTGACCTCTAGCACAGGCTAAACATTTCATTAGCATGAGCTTTAAAATGTATTATGCAACAATTATTTCCCTCCAAACGCTCATTTGCATCATAAATTGTAATTTCGTTCGAGCTCATGAACCCGCATGTGATGCGGGTGACAATGAATGAATCTTAAAGAATGCTCTCACAAATAATTCCCACTGTGAACTAATAAAGGATTATCTTATCTTATCTTATCTCAGCTTAGCTTAAATATTGTGCATACGGATGTTGCAATAACAACATATTTGCAATGTTTTGTGCAGCTTTATTCAGCTTTATTTTGTAAAGAGTTAGCCTCCCTGTCAACATATAAACTGCTTCTGAAAACTAGGACTAACTCTTAATATTCCAGCCCCAGGTTATTTGACTGCCTCCTCTACCTCTTCAGTTCTTGTTTTTTACCTCAGAAATATTTGTTGGCACCACCCGATACTCAGTTTGATTAAGATCCACAGATTTGACCAGCTGTTCAGAAGCGCTGGTCACTTACAGAAGTATTTGTGTGTGTTAAATATATAATTTAGTTTTACTTGTTTCCATAACATCAAGCAGTTAATTGATCCGACCCAACAAACTATAGTTTAAGAAACTTCTCCCCAGCATGATGCCTGGAACATACGACTGGTGAGGATTTGGTTAGGACACTCCCACATTTTTTCCTGCTTACAAACTGTTCAGCATTTCCATTCTCGACAGCCTTAGTGAAGGGACTTTGCCTTGTGTAAACCTCATGTGTAAACCTCAGACATGTAGTTTGTTGCTTAATGTTGAGGCGGCAGTAAAATCTGTTTTAGGATCCTCAGAAAGAAGGCGGAAGAATCCGACTGTTAAGATTACAAGTGGAGGACTTTGAAAACAAGCAGAGCGCTGGAGGCTCAAAGAGGTCTCTGAAATATCATCGTGATAAAATCTAAAGCAGGTTCTGACTGTTGTTAACGTGTGTGTGTGCGTGTGTGCGTGCGTGCGTGCGTGCTCAACACAGTATTAAAGATTTGAACAGTTCAAGCCTTTCTGAAAACTAGGAAGATCAAGTAGTCCTGGGGGGCAGAGCTGAAGCCAACATGCTTTAAGATGCTGTTTGACTTTAAACCAGGAAGCAGCTTCTGTTTCAGCTAAATGATCCTGAATGTCAGTCAGTCAAGTGACTTAACTTTGTTTTGGAACATTTTTTATGGATGTTTAAGAATAAAACGAAGCTTTTTGGACTGAATCTCACTTTAGTTTCAGAAAGTAGCAGAGAAAAGACATCAGAGGTAAAAACGTGAGCTTCAGATAAACCGTGGCGTCGTGGAGTAAGATCGCTGTCAAAAAGGTCCGTGCACAACTTTCGTACTCGTACTCAATGTACGTCAATAAAGTTCTGCTGAAATATTCGTGAGTCTGAGAGCAGGAATCTAAAAGCTGTGGGTGGAAATTCTTGTGAATACAGCTCTTAATTTCTACGACTACTAACTCTTCCTTTCCCTGTGGACACAAATTCAACTTAGTAACAATGAGGTCTCAATCGTTCCTCAATCTCATCAAACACAGCCCGCTCCAAATTTAAAGATGGAGGAAGACATCCGCTTTAGTCGTACCTACAAAGTTGAATTCGTGTCCATAGAGAAAGGAAGAGCCAGCAGTCGTAGAAATTAGATTTGCACTCACAACTTTTAGATTCATACTCTCAGACTCAAAAATGTTTCAGCAGAATTTTGGATAAAAGAGCTTCTTTGACATATAAATACAAATACAAATGTTAAAGTTGTGCATAGACCTTTCTGACAGCGATCCTACTCCATATCTTCGCTGGAGCCGTTAGTTCATCCCGACTTCTGATGGGAGCAGCACACGCACATCCATGGCTTTCAGTTCAAACTATGAATGGTTTTATTTCTGCCTCAGCAAAATAAAAAGTTGCTTGTTTTTAACGAAAAGGTCATTACAGGAGAGTTTCACAATAAACTGAAACTGATCATCTAAATAGAAAAAAACGATACTTATTTTGAGTATCTGACCAGTCAAACTGTTCATAGTTTATCATAATGATGAAAAAATTAAATCAAATTTAGTGTGTCTCAGTAAAGATATTTATTACAGTGTTTAATTTTTTTATTGTTCTCTGTAAGACTTGAAGATTGATCAACTGACACTTTAGACTGGTTTTGTTTTCAAACAAGAGAAACTCGGCTCTTCATCTGGTTTCCCTCCATGTTTCATCCCGATCATCAAAATTAGCTGTGTTATATTTGTGCTCTGAATTAGTGAAAGAACGGATTTGGAGGCTGTGGGTGGAGGTCCGACTGTCCTTCACCTCCATCATCACGGGTGATCGAGAGTTAGTGCTGCTGTGTGATTGGTCCGTCACGTTTGGTCCTGAAATGATTATCGATCATCCGCATGCTGCACTAGTGTGCTGTGTGTGTGTGTTTCTATTTAAAGAACGCCTTTATTTGAAGGGCCACGGTGTGTTGTGGGTCTCAGGAGACGCAGGTTTGTGGGGTGCTCTGTTATTTTCTCGCCAGCCTTTCTGGGACTTTAATAATGTGTCGTCATTCAGCGAGTCACGCCGCAGTCCGGGAACATTGTTTGTGATTAACGGCAGAGTGGGAACAAAAGTGACCAGCGCAGATTACAGCTGTTAGAGGAGGGTCAAACTTTCAATTGCTGTAAAAATGCTATTTTAGACTCACATTTATTTACTATGGTTGTTAATAAACAGACACACAGATACAGTAAATTTTTTTTACTGTAAATTTGTTACATTTGAGGTGGGGTGGATTTTATTTTAAAGAATCCAGTGATTTGTTGGAAATGATTTAGGATGTTGATCCTGTTTCTACAGCATCTGTCCCTGGAGGACTTGCTGCTAATGCCACAATGAAAACTGTTATAATTATAGAGACGGCCTCTAGGAAACCCTGTTTGCTTTGGTGGAAACGTGTTTTATTAAACTGTGTTCCCTGTAGTGCTCTAAACACACGGCGGCCATGTTTTCAGCTCCCTTAACAGCCAGCTCACCTTCACCTGAAATCTGGCCGCGCAGTTAAACTAAATTAAAACTAAAATCTTCCATTTCCTTAAGCAAGGTAGAGATGCACCGTACTGCAGAAGTTAGAAACTGGCCAGAAGGAAACTTATGTGAGTGTTTCTGATAATAAATCTAAAACTGCACGACGAAACACATCACAAAGGCAAAACCAAACTTCCAGACACTGTCTGCAGAGCTGCTCTATATCTGCGGTGCGCTAATGGTAAAAAAATGCTCTCTTAACCATCGGTTACGTTTCTGCTGTAAGACATGCAGCTGATCAGAGCCACTTAAAAGATGACCAATCCTTAGAGATCTACCCACACAAGAAAAAAGCACAACGCCTTTTTATTTATTTTATATTATTTAAAATCTTTATTATTGTATATTTTGTGCTTTTAGGATGAGATATATTTTAGTTGTGTTTAAATTTAATGTATAACACGAGTTAGTATGTCTTGCATAACTGCATTAACCCATGTGTGTGTTTCTCTCCGATCACAAGCAGACGCAGATAAGTGGATATATGTAGATTTCAGAGGGGTCCGGTGCTTCCCCTGCCCCCCTTCTAGCTCCAGCTCTGCTAAGAGAGACATTGGAGACTCGCTATGCCACACCGTAGTTTGCTAAGGCTGCTAACGCAAAGCTAACGTAGAGTTAGCGTGTGTTTGCGTGTTTAAATGTGCATCAGTTTGCTGCCCGGTATGTGAATCAAAAAGACAGTTGGTAGGATAGATGCGGTCATCTACTTTATAATTCCGTGCGATGGACGCGCACACCTCTCGAGATCAGCGTATTGGGCGCCCCTGCAGCAGATCTTTTCCAAACCATTACAACTCCACCTCCGAGCTTCCCTGTTGTTCTGGGGTCGTTTTCCTGAAATGCTTTTTAGTTCATGGCAAAAAAAAACAACCAAGAAAGGATAAAAGAACACAAGCATTCATAACGCAGCTTATAGCATCATTGCTTATCATCTTTTACTAATGTTATCTAGATGGATGGATGGTTTTATTAAAATCCGAGTTGGAAACACGTCCTGTACGTATACACACCATCATTCAGAAGCCCATAGTCTGTTAGGGAACACAAATGTCTGTAGATTTTGTGTAACAGGAAGCAGAACAACCTGGAAGCAGAAAAAAATGTTTCTAAATGCTGTTTTCCCTTTAATGTTTCCAGATTGTACTTTTTTTACTGGCAAAAGTCCTTCTGAGTTTTCTCCCTCAGCGTTTTGTTTTAATATTCAGAGGCCTGCTAAGAATGGACATCAAATTTTAGCAATATTGATACTTTCTTAAGCGCCAATAATTAAAGATTATTCTGCTCTAGTCAATTTAATTTGAGCTGTTCCTAAAATGCAACATCCTGACTAATCCATTCAGACGTTTAGATACGGAACAATTAACCTGAATAAAAAATTTAAAAAAACTTTCTTTTTAAACCAATATTACTTTGTTGGTCTTAAAATAATGTGTCTTCTCAATATATCTTTTCTTTTTATCACAAGGAAAATATATTCACTGAAAGGAACGGAAGCATGTGCTCCCTAATATTAGAAAACAATAATTATATATGTACTCAGAGATTATACTGATCACAGTTTAGTGTAGTGTTGCAAAATGTGAAGACACATACAAAAAAACTCATTTTTTACTCATAGTTTAGCTAGATAATGGACTTTAATGTTTTCATTGAGCAGCGTTTGCTTGTGGACTCGAGCGTTCGCTCTCTTTGGAAGCAGGAATCAGAGTTTTGTGTCACTCCAGTTTTGTGTAGCTGATAATAAACAGGCTGTTTTCCAGTTAAGTGTCGGTGAGGGCAGAGAACAATGTTCCTCGCTAATTTGACCGTAAGGGCTCAGATCAATAGCAGTTTAGGAGCTTAACAGCCTGACCACTTTCAGAAGAACGATCTGTTAGATGCCAGTGATGCAGTTGTGCTTGACTTGGGGTTTATTGAAACAGAGAGACTTGAATGAAGTCGAAGCTTCTATAAAACGCTGGGCGTGATCTTCATTGACACAAGTAGCTTGTACTTATTTAGTTTCATTCCAGGCTGATAGCAGACCTGATGCCTCCACCATGTTTCACCAGGAGAGCGGATCTTTTTCTTCCTCCATCAATCCTTCATCCTTGCAACTGTTACCTTAAGCCTGCTGAGGCATAGGCATAGAGCACACCTGTGATGTCTGGAGCTCTCATGTGGTATTCACCTCTAAGACGACAAGATGGTGTGTGTGTGTGTGTGTGTGTGTGTGTGTGTGTGTGTGTGTGTGTGTGTGTGTGTGTGTGTGTGTGTGTGTGTGTGTGTGTGTGTGTGTGT